>ML809099.1:80984-112846 GCA_009831015.1 Picea engelmannii | reverse complement strand
CATAAAAATATTAAAAAATGGCACAAAAAAATGTTCCCATATGACCAAGATATGCCCTCTGGAAGCTTAAAAAAGAAGGATTAGAGGGGGTTTCTAAGAAAAATGAGAAATGACAAGAACTCAAATATGAAATTTACAAAAACCAACTCAACAAATTGTAGATCACTATAAAACACACGCTCTACAAAAATTGTGTTGAAAACATATTCAGAATGAGAAAATTATGTTTGTTTGGAAATCATCTTCCATAATCAAAATGAGAATGAAGAGGGCCCTACCAAAAGCTATAACATGACAATCAACGTGACACAAATATTGATCTATCACTAATTGAACTATTGACTATGTAGATTGCTAACATGGTGTTGATGTGATAGTGACATATGGTAACAATAATGTGGCATCCTTGACAAGTAACACATGAAAATATGGTCATCTCTGACCAAGAGAAAGTCTACAGGGTAGTCTTCTGGTCCAGTTGGCATTGGCATGCAATATGTGTATCCACGAATGTTATGGTTACCTTGACCAATGTAGTGCCAAGGTATATTTTTCTCCAAAGCTATGGTAGCTACGGTTAGAAGCGCCATGATAAGAGGGAATCCACCATTTGAAGGGGTATGATCTCCAAAGAAAAACCCGCCTTAGAAATGTTGTTGATATTTAGAAAGGGAATTGTAAAAAAAGGATTTGATGTTGAAAATAAAACACATGGTGCAATAATCCCACTGAAAAAACACCCACAATGATGGCACACAAATCAAGGAAAAATAACTTGGCCTTTGCAACCACAATAGGGCTTCCAAACATTTGTAACCACAAAACTAAGAGGGGCTCGAGATAAAGGCCACATACAACACACCCAAACTTGTCAGAAAAAACAAAATTGTGGCATAAATAACATCAATTTGGATGGAAACACACACACACACACACACACACACACACACACACCTCTTTCAAGGAAAAGAAATACCTCTTTCAATGAAATGAAAGGCATATCCACATGTAATAGATGTTTCAGATGCAATGGAATGGTCTATTTTTCTCTAGGATGTGGGATATGGCCAAAATAGAACAAAAATATATAGTTATCACAAGATACCTGCATTTTTGAACAAAAAATAGAGTTACCCTCATAAGTTCTCCAATACTGTGTGGAAATTATAGGTGAGAAACTCACAAGAATGAACACCATAGATAAATAACTCACACAAACATAAGATAGAGACTAGGATTTACATGGTCAAACCATTGAGAGGGAAACATCCATGGAGAAAGAGAGAAATTGTATAATTGTTCAAGAAAGAAAGGTTACATATAATCACTACTACAATACAAGGCCATAACATTGTTGATTTGTGTCACTATAGCCCATTTTATCTTGGTCACGTTTTTTTGTTGGGTTTTTGCATCACAATTTGCATTGTTTTTGCATTACAATTGCATCATATTTATGATGTTGAAAAACATTTAAAATTTTTGTTTTTGTCATTACATCGTCTCCGTGCCTTTGTTGCATAGATGTGTGTCACTGTTGCATCATATTTGCATTGTTATAATATGTCACATGTCACATGCATTGAGTTGCATCAATTTAGTGTCTTAATCATAAATACACAATGTCATGTTAGCATTGTAAAAGTGTATTCGATTAAAAGCTATGTGCTATGAATATGTTGTTATATTTGCACACAATTTTGATGTCATTCTTTTAGGGAGTTCTAATTGATCATTGACAAGAGTAAATTTTCTAGAACTTGATGTGAGGAATCATAAGGTCACTATGAAGGGAATGATTTAACCTGATATGAGGAATCGTAAAGTAACAGTGAAGGGAATGATATAGAACAAGAGCTTGCAAACATATATTTATTTATTTAGGAAAACATACATCCTTCTTGAAACCCATCCCTTTTCTTCAAAGTTCAAACTAATAAACTACACTGAAGATGAAAAACCACCATTCAAGCTACTACCCATAATCTAGTGTTTCCATATACCACCTAGCTTAGATCCATGCTAAAGAATTATTCCCCGTTAGCTTATTTGATTTCAGTGGGATTGATAAAACATGCTCAATTATGTTTCTAGGACTATCGACTTGATTTTTCTTGAGTTAACTCTTCTTGTTTTCACCATCACTTTTAGATTCATCATCACCCCTAACTACCATCATCCCTTCGTCCCTTTTTATTTTCTTCACTAGCCTTCTTCTCCCTGCAATCATCCTTCTTATCCCCACCACCACCACTTTCCTTCTTCTCCCCCCTTCTTTATTGTCGTCTTGCTAATTGTCTCCATCCTTTTTATGTGCGATGATATCCACATAATTCATAGTATTTTTGTGGATATATGAAGACTAGTAGTAGTTATTATAATTAATGAACAACTAGATCAGGTGTAAGGATTATAGTAGGTTATGGAAATTTTTATTTTTATTTTTGGTTTATTAGGAGGGGAGTTGTGGATTTGGAAGCCAAGCAAAGATTTTTTTTCTTTTGCTTGTAGTTTATATATTACATAGTAGAAATTATGTTGGGTATGGTTATGGAAGGTCTACCTCAGATGTGGGTTCATATCCTTAACTAGTTCACTCCCATTGTGTTATTCCCATTGTTGAACATGGTCCTGTAACCATTGTTATTACTTCTAGAATGTGCTAAAAGAAAAACACCTACAAGGACCTTAGAATAAACACATCTCCATTATATCAACCAAACACCTTTAATTTATCTAGAGATAAGGTTGATGAGGTATCTAAGTTCAAAAACCAAGAAGAAAAAGAGAAAATGGCAAATAAAATAGTAGTAGAAAAGAGACAACAAAGACAAAATGTAATAATTAGAGTGAGTTATATAGATTTTATTTTTATTTTTGGGGGAATTCACATAAGGGGAGTTGTCGTTTTTGAAGCCAATAAATATTTCTTTTACTTGCAATTTTTATATCGTAGAGTAGAAATCATGTTGGGGATAATTATGGGAGATTTGCTTCATATGTGGGTTGTTATGCTCTGTTAGTTCACTCTCATTGTGCAATTGATGTTGTCAAATGTGGTGATTGAAACCATTGTCATTGCTTCTAGATAGGGAAAATTTAAGAACCATCCCCAAGTATATAGGTATAATAAATGGGTGAATCGCCATCATACATAGTTAAGTTTGAAGGCTATTTTATTAATAATTTAACATTTATATATAATTTTTGGAAAATTTTTCACTGAATTAAAAAATATTGTAAATTCTTGGTGAGTCTTTCACTAAATTATAAAAAATTATAAAATCTTGGCAAATATTTCACTTGATTTCATTTCTATCACATCTCCACATGATGCTTGCCTGAATCTTACAATCGTGCACCTCTTGAGGGCGTGCGACAACACAACAATTCTCACTCGACTACTTGGCAACACCAAGGATACTTCGTTCGAACTATGCCTCTTCACCTAGAGCATACCCATACTTTGTTCTAGGCCACAGTAAATTCACACTCCTACTCTAGTGCAACTGATCCGGATGGATCTAGGGAACATCACATAAGTTTCAGAAGTGTCCCAGGAGGCTTAGAATGGCCTCAGTAGGCAGAGAAAGGGAAAAATTCAGAGTTCCCAAAACTTTGTGAAAATGACATGATCACGAAGAGTGCATTGCAAGCTTTCCAATGGCGCAAACGTCTTGTCAAACAGAGTTACGGATTGAAAGATATTCACAGTCAAAGTTTGGTCAATGTAAACCAATCAACAGGGGATGAGTCAACATCCGTACTACTGATGTCATCATTCTTACGGATGATGTCAATATCCATACAACACATGTGGTAGGAGTAGGAAGGAGACATGTGGCATGATGAAATTAACATGATGATGTGGTAGCACCAGAGGCTGCCACGTGTCACCCGCCAATGGAATTTTTAGGGGTCCATATGGACGAATAGAAAAGTGCCACGTGGCACCCCCAGGAGACGCCATGTGGCACCACCTAGGGAGCACCATGGGTCAATATGGAAGTGATAGGGTGAGCCACGTCAGCATACGAGCGGGCGTATTAGTATGCGCCACATGGCCCAATCATGGGGTGACACGTGGCATCCCGAGAATGCCCAATGTTGGCCCATAAACGATTTTTGTTTAAAAAAAAGAAATGGTGGGTCCGCCAAATCTGGTGGACCATGCCAATTCTGTATAGTCGTTGGCAGAGCTTCTAACGGGCCTCTAAATTTAGCGTGAGTTAAAACAATACACACACACACACACACACACACACACATTAACCACTGCCAAAAATGGAGTCCGACGGGTTCAACCCCAGAACCTCCGGATAGTACAACGCCTTTAAAACTCCGCCCTAACCAAAGCACCAAAGGATGTTGCTTGATATATGCACCACTGCCATTATTTAAAAATGAAAATCTGCCTAGAGCTAGGGGAGGAGGCCCGACTGTACATCCGCGGGCACAAAGTTCGAGACAAATACTGTCATTAATGTAGAGTTGCACGTAGATCAAGGCATAGAGGCTAGAGGAGGCTTGAAGGTGACTGTGTTCGATGGAGACAATTTGACAATCATTTTTAGGTAATTCATCAACGCGAATCCAATGGAGCGGTATGTTTTTGTAGCAGAGATTCAGATCAACAAGCTAAGTTATGGAGAAGCCAATGTAAGCATGCTTTTCATTATGTTGTTTTGTCATTAAATGTTGCAGCATAGCATGCGTGTTACAGGTCTGAAGGAGCATGGAGAGGCTGCAACAAGGCAACACGATCAACTTATTCCTTCTATATTTTCTTTTCTTCTCTTCTTCCACATAAAACCAATCAGTTACATGTGATAGAGAAATTGTGGCACTTGCATGATAAGTGGGCAACAAAGCAGTTCTAAATCTCGTAGTTCAGGATCTTTGTATGGGCTGCATATTTATGCTTGGATCTGAGCAATAGAACTAAGGAATTTAATGACTCCATGATGATGGGGGTCATCTTTTATTCTTCCTCTTTTTATGTATTGAGTATGTGGGAATGATGTCCATGTCAGCATCATGGATGCCTCATGAGCATGAGAACTGATGAAGCTTGTATACATTCCTAATCACATTCTGATCTCTTGTTGCCGTCTCCGAAAAAGGGACTTTGGACTTACAACTTGTAAAGGAGAGACATCATTACAACGAGGAGAATAAAGAGGTCAGGCTTTGGAGCATGACCCAGAGAGGTAGCCCACATCGAGTGAACTCCGTTATCAAGGGAAGTGTCATATCTCTTATGTGTATTTTGTTCTTATGCTTACTTTCATGAATTTCTGCACATAGATCAGTAAATGCAAGCATGACATATAACACATAAGGAATCTATAGAGACTTTAATTCAATTTGGATTCAAGCTCATAAGACTTCAACTTTACCGTTCATTGCAAATTGCTCAAGTAAAATGATCTATAACTGACCCTTTTGAAGGAGTGACAAAATCAACCAATTATTGGAAACTTATCACCCCCGGGTTCATATCATGTGGTATTAGAGCATGCTTGATACCGATTGCAGGTGTTGAAGCTAAGGATGGCAAGATCGCCAAAACAATCATGGTTCGATGAGCTTCAAGAGATCAACCAAATGATTCAAGCAGAGAATGCTAGATTGAAGACATTGTTACATGTTGTAGAGGAAGAAAACTGAAAGTTGCAAGAGCAGTTGCAAGCCATGAAGATGCATATATGGGAAGGATCTACGAATGAGACGGTGATGAGACCATCTTCTGACCATGGAAAATTCACCAGTTATGAGAGAGAGAATGACAATGCAAATGCATGCACACTTTGTCAAACAAATGAAGATGAACTACATGCATCCAAAAACCAAGGAGGATTCCTAGAAGCATCTTTCACTGATCTTTCTCACCAAGAACAACTGGACACACCTCAAGAAGCAGACCAAGAGTCCCAGTATGAGGTGGAGGTAAATAAACCATGTGTAGTTCCTTTCTTGATTAATGATGATGATTCTTTTGAAATCCTTGAACAACATGCTTCTTGCATCGACTTAAGGTTGATGAGAAAAATGGGATACAAAGGAGGAGGCCTTGGAACCAATGGCCAAGGTATTGTGGATCCCATCGAGGCAGTGTTTTGGCCTTGATATGATGGGATAGGCTATGGCCCAAAGGATGTTGGAGAAAGCTCCAAAACCATTCGGGAAGAAGACCCGAGGACAATAACTGACACTCTAGTAGTCAACAGTTCATTGGGAGATGAAATTGATTCAGTGCAGGCCGAGAGCACAACTTATCATGATCGAGGATTTGAGACATCTCCAGGGAGAGATGAGCATCACAATGAAAGAGTTGAGACCAACTCTTCTTACTAGTCTGACTCCAGGGGAAACTCACCGAGGTATAAGAAATCTTGAAACTCTAAAATTCCATTTGATTATAAGGATGTTAATCATATAAAACAGAGCTTGTGGCATCAAAGACCATGCACTTTTTGTGGATTGAATAACCATGCAGTGTCCTAGTGTTGGAAGATAAAATATTTGTGCAGGAAGGTTATGGCAACCAGGATAAGGACGAGGATGGAAGATTGATTTCCACACATGGGAAAGAGTAGGGGAAGTGCACGTTTGAAGGAGAAAGGCTATTGCAGCCATTGTAACAGAGATGGGAATCATGAGGCCACTTGTTGGGACTTACATCCAGATCTACATCCAAAGAGGAACAATAAGACCATGCAGACACCTCCAAGGGAGACAATCAGTCAGGTAGTGCTGCAGGGAAATCCGCCACCAGGAGAAGACCAACTACCAGAGAAAGGATAGCTCGGTAAAGAGGACATGTTCGGCATAATGGCTTAACGAATGGGGAAAATCCTTGAGTTAGTCGAAAGTGGCCATCTTTGTAAATCACATGTTGCGATTCAGACCCCATAGAAGGGTATTATGTAAAAGTGATAATTGTTGATCACTTCTTTTCTGGCACATGTTGATATTGTTAGGCCTTGTGAGGTAGTTTGGGTATGGGTTTCTTATTGTAAGTCCAATGGACATGAAACTTATAAATTAAAGACTTTTGGGGACCAAAATTCCTTTCAGTTGGGAGGTGTGATTCAGATGGATCTAGGGAACATCACAGAACTTTCAGAAGTGTCCCAGGAGGCTCAAAATGACCTTAGTAGGTAGAGAAAGGGAAAAATTCAAAGTTCCCAAAAATCCGTGAAAATGACATGATCACGAAGAGCACATCACAAGTTCCCAACGACACAAACGATTCGTCAAACAGAGTTACATATTGAAAGATATTCACAATCAAAGTTTGGTCAACCCAGCCCAGTCAACAGGGGATGAGTCAACATCCGTACTACTGACGTCATCATTCATACAAATGACGTCAACATCCATACAAAACACGTCGCAGGATCAAGAAGGATACATGTGGCATGTTGATGTCAGCATGACGTCAACATGATGATGTGGTAGCACCAGAGGCTGCCACGTGTCACCCACCAGTGGACTTTTCAGGGGTCCATATGGACCAATAGAAAAGTTCCATGTGGCACCCCTAGGAGATCCATGTGGTATCACCTAGGGAGTGCCATGTGTCAGTACGAAAATGATAGGGCGAGCCATGTCAGCATACAAGTAGGCGTATCAGTAGGCGCCACATGGCCCAATCATGGGGTGACACGTGGCATCCCGATAATTCCCAATGTTGGCTTGTAAACGATTTTTGTTTAAAAAAAAGAAATGGCGGGTCCGCCAAATCTGGCGGAGCACGCCAATTCTGTATAATCGTTGGCAGAGCCTCTAGCAGGCAGCTAAATGTAGCAGGATTTCAAAAAATACACACACACACATATATATTAACCACTACCAAAAATGGAGTCCGACAGATTCGACCCCAGAACCTTCGGCTAGTACAATGCCTTTAAAACTCCGCCCTAACCAAGGCTCAAAGGGATGCTACTTGGTATATCCACCACTACCATTATTTAAAAATGCAAATCCCCCCAGAGCTAGGAGCGAGGCACAACCATACATCTGTGGGAATGGATTTCGAGATGAATATTGTCATTAATGTAGAGTTGCACATGGATCGAGGCAAAGAGGCCAAAGGAGGCCTGAAGGTGACTGTGTCCAATGGAGACGATTTGACAGTCATTTTTAGGTAATTCGGCGATGCGAATCCAATGGAGAGGTCCTTTTTTGTAGCAGATCTTCATATAAACAAGCTACGTTCTTGAGAAGCCAATGTAAGCATGCTTTTTATTATGTTGTTTTGTCATTAAATGTTGCAGCATACCATGCGTGTTACATGTCTGAAGGAGCATGGAGAGGCTGCAACAAGGCAACAAGACCAACTTATTCCTTCTATCTTTTCTTTTCTTCTCTTCTTCCACATAAAACCAATCAGTTACATGTGACAGAGAAATTGTGGCACTTGCATGATAAGTGCGCAACGAAGCAGTTCTAAATCTCGTAGTTCGAGATCTTTGTATGAGCTACATATTTTTTCTTGGATCTAAGCACCATATCTAAGGAATTTAATGGCTCCATGTTGATGGGGGTCATCTTTTATTGTTCCTCTTTTTATGTATTGAGTATGTGGGAATGATGTCCATGTCAGCATCATGGATGCCTCATGAGCATGAGAACTTGTGAAGCTTGTATACATTCCTGATCACATTCTGATCTCTTGTTGCCATCACCGAAAAGGGACTTTGGCCTTACAAATTGTAAAGGAGAGACATCATTACAATGAGGAGAATGAAGCGGCCAGGCTTTGGAGCATGACCCATAGAGGTTTCCCACATCGGGTGAACTCCGTTATCAAGGGAAGTGTCATATCTCTTATGTGTATTTTGTCCTTATGTTTACCTTCATGAATTTCTGCACATAGATCAGTAAACGCAATGATGACATATAACACATAAGGAATCTACAAAGACTTTAATTCAATTTGGATTCAATCTCATAAGACTTCAACTTTACCGTTAATTGCAAATCACTCAAGTAAAATGATCTATAATTGACCCTTTTGAAGGAGTGACAAAATCAACCAATTATTGGAAACTTATAACCCCCGAGTTCAGATCAACAACTCACTTGTATGTTTAGACAATTCATTAACAAATTAACACTTAATCGTTTAAGCATACAACCATGAAATACAGAAAACACTTGTGAAATGAGCAAGAGACACACATATATAGTGTGGGCGGCACAAGATGTGCCTAAAACCCATCTAAGTATTAATATTGCGAAATAATTACAATATGAGCACTACAATATCAATTTAAAACTTGGCAGATTAACATGACCCACATCCCCTCACCAAGACACTCATACACCAATTTCTCACACCAAGACTCATTTGTCACAGCTCCTGTAGTGCACCTCAGATGTACACCCTCCATAGACTCACCGTCTCTTCTATGTTGTAAGAATTCACACAGACTTGTGGTTCTCTCTCATAGAATGCCTCACCTAGACCTATGGTTATGTCTCATAGCATTCCTCACCCAGACCTGCAACAAGAATTCCCCACACTCCAAAGTCACCTTTCCCGCTGCTAGACTAAACCTAAAGAAGATTGCCCAAACTCTGTCCACATAATAACCTCAAAGCAACACAAGTCCTCCCATGTGGAGAAAATTGGCTCCTTGAGGGAGTGCACCCCTCCTTGTACAAATCTACCGTAGAACCTCATAGCTAATATTTTCCTCCTCACTTGTTCTATGCCTTCTTGGTTGTGCACCTTGTGATCTTATATGTTCTCTAAGTGTCGCCTTCATGAATCATTGTGTCCTTTGGGTGTGTCGTGTCACTTTATGGACCAACACACCCAAACAAACCATCACACCCCTTCGCAGACCCATGTGCTCATCAACCTTCCCATCCCTTAGTACCAACACACCCCAACCTTTGTGCACTCCTCATGTTGATGCACCCCAACCTTGTGCTTCACCTCATGCTTGGGAAAGATCCTTGGCATGTTCGCACCCCTAAGGTACCCACTTGTCCAACTAGTGCAACTCTTGGGTGTGGGAGAAACCCCAAATTTTGTCTCCTCAAGCACTTGGGAGAGGGTCACCACGCCCTTTTATCCAAATATCTTACATCCTTCCCCACCTCAATTCATTGTCATCCCCAACATCACCCTCTAAATATATGATCTCCAAGTCTCTACCCGAATGCGTGCCCCCATCGCAACTAAGTCTACTGGAAACCCCAAGTTTTGTGCCAACTGGAAAGCCCAAATTCTGCCAAACTGGAAACCTTGACCAATCTATCCACTACATTGGAAAGACATCTCATCCCCAACTTTGTTTGCAATGTCTAAGCTACCACTGTCCCACTGTGACGATCACTCTCCATTCTTCTACTGCTACCTCAACTGATGCTACAACCTCGATCAAAACTTCAAATATTTCTAGGTGTTGAACTCTTGTGAACTTACTGTTATGTTCATACTTCAACCAACTTTGTCGTGTATCTACACACTGATATCCCCCATGCCTTTGACTGATTTGGTAGCTAGTCCAATTTTCACACTCAACCCATGATAATGCACTTCCTCATGCCCAAACTTAGTCTTTTCTATCGCATCTCTATCACTCTTTCCAACTCCAAGGATTAAGGCAAGTTTCCACCCTTGCCTCACTACTGCCACATCCAATATTGTCAAGGATATCCTCCACAATTTCTATGTGTTTCACTTCGAACCTACTAATGTGTTTGTACTTCAACCTATTAGTCATGCTCTTGTGCACTAACTCACCAAGTGTTGAAATATCATGTTCGTTCCTTGAGAATTCACAACATGCCCAAATCTTTGTCACTTCCTTCCGTAATTCAGTCCATCCGCACAACAACCATAGACCAAGGCAAGGTTGCCCCTCACCTTTGTGCATTATGAAGTCACCACAAAACAAATTCATCCACGACAACTTGACTCTACTACCCACCTCATGGCACAATTATCCAATCTTCTACACACATTCCACATCATATCCAAGTCTGCAACGAGTCAAGGGGAATCTCTGCACATCCAACCAACTCTGTCCTTGCAACTCAACTTGTGATCAAGTCCACAAGTTTAGCTTCCTTGGATGAATTCTCCCAATCTTCATCTGCATCTTCAGATATGAAATGTCACTCTTCAGATATGAAAAGTCACTCTTTACAACTCAACATCTACGATGAGTACACACCCACACTCCTCAAACGTCTCAACAAACCATCCAAAGTGATCCAAGTAGAATAAGTCACCTCAAATAACTTACATGCCTTAAACACTTCAAACCAATACTTCTACCAACCTTAACCAATGACCCTCTCGGATCTCTAAGTTATTGCATAATAATCTGCAAGTCAAGAAGGTGCACTCTGGCTCATCCAATGTCCCATACTAAAGGTTAGTGAACACCACCCAAGTCACTTGGTATAGGTTCTACCCATTTAGGTTGACTACCAATTATTCTTGGTTGACTTCTTTGCTGACTCCATCCATCTCCTAGAATGAAACTGCCTTGCACCTCTGCAAGTGTCCAAACTCTAGCACTGTCGTTGCGACTTGTCAAGTCATCTCATGACTCAAAAAAATTGTTTAAGGCACCAAGCACCAAGGTACCTCATACAAGAGTTAGGAAACTCCTCAAGTGACCTCCATAGTTGCACCCAAATCTGCCTAAGTCCACCACTAGACTCGTCCATCCAAGCAAGTCTCCCTAAGCTCTCCACACATTCACCCAAGTCAAGGTGTTTCAATTGCTACAAGACTTCTTCAAATATGCACCACTTGAGCCACCCTCAAGTCTGGTGGTTTTCATCATGGAAGTGAATTACAATTGAACCACAAATTCAACCAAAATCTCTTCAAATAACTCACCACAACACTTAGGAAATGCAAGAATTTGAAACTAACCATACCTTTCCATCAACATTCTTGGTTGCACCCATGGTTCATTTCTGTTGTCCTGAACCTTCACTTTCCCAAGCCACCGACTCTCTACATGAAGTCCCATCAATCACCATTTGTAGCTCCATAAACCTGCATTGGAACCTTTGTTGTGATACAAGGCTAAGTCCATCCATTCACTTCAGAAATACATCTAAGTTCCAAACTTTCCATGCAACCAACTGAACTCATCTCCAATTTCCTGCCATCTCCGCACCTTGACTGCTTTCGCTTGAAGGAACCATGACAAATCACTCGAATACTAATCCAAACTACTACTAACTGAATATCATAAATCTTTGAAGAGCTATCTCATATAAAGGAACTCATCCAACAACCCAACTTGATTCAATTGTTGTTCTCAGTGATGCACGATATGAAGATGTCATGATGAAAATGTGCCCAACCAACTGCCTTGTTGTGAAGCTGCTCCAAGTCACCCAAATCACCCAAGTGATTCAACTCATCACATGAATATCTTCCCTATCACGAGTTTGCACAAAGGAGCATCCACTTTGTCGCAACCCAAATCTGCTCCACTTCATGATCACTTCTTTGATCACCCTTTGCGATCACTTCTACGATCATTGTTGCGATCAACGTTTGTGAACACTTATGCGGTTAGATATGTGAGAAGTCCTGTGTTATTCCACCTTGCCCAAGTGCTCGGTTCACCCATGAACCATGAGATTTGTCTTCTGAAGGTGTGCACATAGGTCTGGCACTTACTTTCGTCGCAAATCAAACTAACCAATTCTATGCCCAAACTATCTCCACGATCAAATCTATGACAAGTCTTGCATTGAAATTTGCAATGAGTTTTGCAACCACCCACCCTGCCCAAGTGCTTCGTTTCACCACAAACCATGCTCTCAGTATATACAAGGGGTGCACCTAGGTCAGCCTTCCATTGCATTGTCAACTGAAACCTATGTCGTAAGTTTGATGAAATTTCTTTGGGATGAGCTAGTTCGCTCCACCAAACTATTCACCAAGTTTGTGGACATTCCCACTGAAATGTCTTTGCAACAAATTGGGAAACCAATTGTAGTGTGCCTCAACACCACTGTTCTAACTGCGGTAGTGGAGAAGAGACAAATTTGCTATGATACCATCTATCATGTCCCCACAAGATGCCTGCCCAAATCTTATGATCGTGCACCTCTTGAGGGCATGTGACATCGCGATGCTTCTCACTTGGCTACTTGGAAACACCAAGGATACTTCATTCAGACTATGCCTCTTCACCTAGAGCATACCCATACTCTATTCTAGGCTACGAGCGAGTCACACTCATACTCTAGTGCAACTCACTTGTATACTTAAACGATTCATTAACAACTTAACACTTAGTCATTTAAGCATACATCCATGAAACAAAGATAACACTTGAGAAACAAATATAGTGAGAGCGACACAAGATGTGCCTAGCACCCGACTAAGTCTTATTATTGCATAATAGTTATAATATGAGCACTACCGCATTGGTTTACAACTTGGCAGAGTCACCCAACTCACCTCACCTCACCAAGACACCCATACAAAGATTCGCCACACCGAGACTCATCCATCGCAAAAACATTCACAACTCTTGCGGTGCACCTCAGACGTACGCCCTTCACAAAATCACAGTCTCTTCTATGTCGCAAGACTTCACACAGACCCATGGTTCTATCTCATATCATGCCTCTGTATATTTTAACCTTGTACAATTAATTATTGCAAACACATTCTTAATAAAAATAGAAAAGATACAATGGCACACACACACATTACACAAAGATTTTACCTTGGAAAACCAACAACCTATTTAGAGCCTTACCTCTAATTCTTTATTTATCATATATCTTCATTGTTTACAATACAATATATATAGGATCCCACAACATCCAAAACCATTGATCCATTGAACTGGATTAGTCAACAACCCTAATTCCTTAACTGGAATTAGAAAACTATCGACGAAAACAATGTGCCGAAAAATCGCTAAAAAACGAATGCAAAAACTGCCAAAATACATTCTCTCACTTGTTGTTTTCTTTTCATACATGGGATTACATGATTACATAATCAACAATCTAGGGTAGAAATTCCCATATATCCTCTACAAGAAGAGAACTTCTTAGTGCTCACAGATTTTGTTAATGAATCTGCAACATTCTTTAAAGTATCCACCTTCATCAACAACACTTTCTTGTTTTCAACCATGTCTCTCACAAAGTGATACTTAACATCAATATGATTTTTCTTTGAATTATAAGTTGGGTTCTTTGCCAGGAAGATTGCACTCTGACTATCACAGTCTATCCTTATTGATTCTTGTACCAACCCAATACTTGAACACAATCTTTGTAACCATACTGCTTCCTTGCTTGCATGAGTGGCTGCTATGTATTCAACTTCTGTAGTTGAGAGTGCCACTACAACATGTATTTTTCTTGTCCAACTGATTGCTCTTCNTTCTTGTACCAACCCAATACTTGAACACAATCTTTGTAACCATACTGCTTCCTTGCTTGCATGAGTGGCTGCTATGTATTCAACTTCTGTAGTTGAGAGTGCCACTACAACATGTATTTTTCTTGTCCAACTGATTGCTCTTCCAAATAGGTTAAACACATACCCACTTGTAGATCTTCTGCGATCCAGATCTCTAGCCCAGTCTGCATCAACAAACCCATGTATGTCCAACACTCTGTCCAATCTCGATCTTCCTTCATAGTAAAATCCATAACTAGTAGTGCCACATAAATACCTAAAATTTATTGTTTTCTAATGCTCCTTCCCTGGTTTTGACATATACCTCCTCAAAAATTCATTGCATGTGCAATGTTCGGTCTAGTACAAAACATTGCATACATCAAACTGCCCAAAATAAAATTTGCAACACCAAGATCCTTCATGCCAAATTTAGAGGAGAATTGAATTTTTCACATCTCGGATAACCTCCTTCTTTTTTCCTATTAGCAACATATCATCCACATACAAGACCATATAAATAAGATGATCACTGATTAATTTGAAATACACACAATGATCAAGTTTGCTCCTTGTGAAGCCAAGTACCAACATATAAGTATCAATTTTTTTATACCATATCCTTGGTGATTGCTTTAACCTATACCGAGACTTTTTCAACTTGCATACCAACTCTTTCTTTCCCTTCACAAAAAAGCCTTCTAGTCGCTTCATGTAGATTTCTTCTTCCAAATCTCCATGTAGCAATGTTTTCTTCTTCCAAATCTCCATGTAGCAATGTTTTCTTCACATCCATATGTTGTACTTCAAAGTCAAAAACAACAACAGACAAAATAAATCTAATAGAAGTTATCCTGGCAACAAGAGAAAAGATTTCACCAAATCCAATTCCCTCTACCCGAGAATAACCTTTTGCTACTAACCGAGCTTTGTATTTCTCCACTTTACCTTCTGCATTCACCTTATTCTTAAGCACCCATTTTCTACCAATGGGATTTCTTCCAGTCGACAACTCCACTAGATCCCAAGCCTCATTCTTGTCCAAGGATGCCATTTCTTCAACCATGGCCTTTTTTCAGAGTTTTCCATCCTCTAAATCCACTGCCTCTCTAACAATTCTAGGATCATCATCAGTAATAGACAAAGCAAAATTTAAATGGAAATAAGGTGGATTATACCTTTCTGGTTGCCTTCTTTCCCAAACTGATCTCAATACTGGAGTATGAGGATCTTCTTCTTCTACAAAGTTTGATTCATTATCCTTTAACTCAAACTCTATTTTCTCTGGTTCTTCCTCCCTTGGTAGGACTTCATGTTTGACAACATCTTTGATTTCTCTAAATACCACATCTCGACTATATACTACCTTCTTAGTTTATGGGTTCCAAATATTATAACTTTTCAGACCATCTTTATACCCAATAAGTAAACATTTTTTATCCTTTTTATCTAGCTTACTCTTGTTTTCCTTTGGAACGTGAACATATGAATCACATCCAAACACCCTCAGATGTGTAAGAGAGGGTTTCTTACTATTCCATACCTTGTGTGGACAAGACCTATGCCAAAAATTCCCCACACTTCAAAGTCACCCTGCCTGTTGCTAGACAATGTCCATAGGATCACCTCAAGACAACATAAGTCCTCCCATGTAGAGTGACTTGCCTCCTTGAGGGAGCTCACCTCTCCTTTTCCAAATTTGTCGCAGAACCTCAGAGATGATCTTGTCCTCCTCATTTTCTCTATGCCTTATTGGTTTGTGCTCTATATGGACTCCAAACATCACCTTTGTGAATCATTGCATCCTTTGGGTGTGACGCACCCTTTCATGGACCAACGTGCCCAAACGAACTGTCCACCCCTTCGTAGACCCATGAACCCAAATGAACCCATGTGCTCATCAACCTTCACATCCCTTGGGAATGATGTGCCCCAACCTTGATGTGCTCCTCATGCCAATGCACCCCAACCTCTTTGATGCACCCAACCTTGTGCTTCACCTCATGCTTGAGCAAGCCCCTTGACATGTTCGCGCAACCAAGGTGCCCACTTTCCCAACTAGTGCGACTCTTGGGTGCCTAAGCAACCCCAAATTACATCTCTTTGAGGACTTGGTTGAAGGTGTCTATGCACTTCTAGCCAAATACCTTACAATTTCCACATATCATAAGTTCTCATAATAAAGGCCAGAATGTCATTGCCACAATATTTTGGGTGCCAACTTAACAAAGTACGTGAAATTGCAAATTAACATAATTTTTATTTCAATGTTTTAACTATGGAGATTATAACATATGACACATATATAAATGTAGAGCATATCATGAAATAGTGGGGAAGGAGACACTAATACAATTGTTTAATTCAATGCAACTTTCATGATTACAAGTTACTCTATTGCATGTTCATATTATAAAGTTGCGTTGATGCACACTCATTGCCATGTCCACCTGTACTTGGATGATTTTTTAAATGCGGTGTAACATTAACACATGCAAATATGATGCAAAATTAAATGTCAACCATGATTAATATTTTGAATAAGATTAAAAAACCTTTTTCTAGTCAACATTGTCTATTATTTGATAGTGAAATGTTCATTTAGATTATGGACTTATAAACACAAAAGATAATTTCCATCCCTAGTGGAAAAAATGGTGGAAATATAGAGATTATAATGCAAGTTAACAAAATGATAAAGACATTTCAACCAATGTGCAATAGAATACTACAGTTCCAAGATATAGTAAAGTCTAAAATAAAATACCTAAAAAGTACCTTCATCTAAAAGGGATACCCTTTTGAAGTGTCATATTTAGAAATCTTGGAGCTTAAAAGAACAATTAGGTTTTAGCATCTTCGTTGACTAGTTTTGTTGGATGCTTGTACAAATAATTTAGTTAAAACCAATTCCTTGCTACAATATCTTGCTAGGGAGAATTTTAGGGGGAAAATTTTTCCATTTGGCTAATTTTCCTTTTTTTTTTAAATGATTCATCAATTTCCATTTTTTTCCAAAAATGGTTTGCCCAAATTCTATAGGATAAAATTGTTTTTGCTAAAAAAATGGACAAAAATTTCTAGAAGTTCAAAGAGAGATGGGGAATGATCTCAATTGAGCCTTTTAATATTTTTCCTACACCACTCTTGTATCAAGACAATGTTTTCAAGTGTATATGAGTACAACTCTTGTAGTACGTGCCTAAACCTTGATGATCAATTAATTGGAAATCCATAAAGCTTTATTTTGTAAATTATGAATTATTAAAAGCAATGAAAAAAAATGCTAGTAGAGCATCTTTGTAGGCCTAATTAATAACTCCTCAAATGATTACTAAACTATAAATGCACACAAGAGGCAAAAAAATCTCTTGGTCATTGTTGATCCATTTTCATGTATCACCTTTGTTTTCCAAGTTTAGCCATGCATATAACCCTTCCTCGCCCATTTCCTTTTCATTTCATAATCCATCATGTATCTATAAATTCATTAGATGTCGGGAAATATTTCACATGTTTACAATACTCAGTCATTTTTATGACTTGTGCGATGCTATGTAGAGATTAGTTTTTTCAAGACCATTTCCCCACACTCCACACAAAAAATTCCCCTCCACAAGTCGTGTTCCACACAAGCCAACACATGGGGTTATTTTGGAGCTTTTTCTTTAGTGCAGAGAATCCAACACCACCATTCTCTCCACAAAAAAACTTGTCTCTGCATGCCCCATTGTTCCACACTTTCATAATACACCCCACGTACTCCAAAACATATACTATTTACTTAAAAATTCGATGGTTATGGTTGTGCAAAAAACTTTGCATGCCCTATCCCTTGCACACTCTACTCCTTTGCACAACCCTCACCTCCGCAAACTCATACTTCTGCACAAACCTCAAATTTGCACACTCATACTTCCGCACAACTATTGTGCGAAGAACCTTGCACATTCCACTCCCCACACACATCAATCCCTTAATACTTCCGCACAACTAAATCTTTAAATGAATGATCTCTCTCTACCCTTGTTCCATACTTAATCAAATTCTCATTGGATTATCATGCACCGTCTGCACTTTTTGAGGGTCATTTATGATTCATTAATGAGTTTTGTTTCACAAGGAAAAATGCAATAATTCGAGGTTAATGTGGACCGATTATCCCATTTTCCAATGAAACACTTGCTTTTCAAAATAACTTCCATTTATGGTTTACGAATGTCTTGAACGAAATTGTATATGATGAAGGGATGTTTGAGTAAATGTTATTCATGAACTTATCCTTTGAACAACTCAGGTTCCATAATTCATAAGTAATAGTGTCATCTATATCAAAGTGCATTTGAAGAATAAGAAGCATGGAAACTAGAAGAAAGAAAATTACAGATAGAAAAGGTCCACGTTAAGAATACGAAAATAACTCAAAAATGGAATTTATAAGTGGAAGTTTTAGGAGTTGGACCCTCGGGACTCTCAAATTGCATATTATCATTGGAGATGTTCTTTCTTACTCTATTTCAGAGCAGGATCTAGAAAATATTAGATTAAAAAGAATAATAAGCGAACTCGAGGACACATTGCGTCCTAAACGTTTGTTCGCAGAACCATTAGCTATTGTTGCTCCAGATCAAATGCCTTAGAGTACAAGAGGGACATCGACAAAGGTAAAGAAGGATGCCAAATTGCTAAGTGAAGTAATATTATCTGTTGTGGAAAACAAAAATAAGCGACTTAATATTATTTTAGAAGCCTGGGAAGTCAATACAAGTTTGAGGAACCTGTCACAACAGATCACTACCTTTATGGAATATTTGTAAAAATATTTGGAACATGATGAACTTTTTTATAAAAACGCTTTAAGTACTTTTGTTGCGCAAGTGTCAAGTTTAAGTGATTTCCACATAAACCAACAAGATTTACCTTTAAACCATAGAATAAAACAAGTGAGAGCAGGATGGTTAGTAAGAATTCAAATGCTACAAGATTCAATTTCCAATTGTACGAACATTAATGACAAAAGAAATAATGCACTTCTTAAAGCAAATGAAATAGTTAAAGATCTCGAGGGCCCAAAACTAGCAAGAGAATATGTGCTTATACCTACGGAGCAATTGGAGACGTAATTGAGTGTAATTAGAGCTTCATGGGCTAGTGAGTTTGACAACCTCATTGATTTTTTGGAAGAAGAAATTAAGCGATGGTTAGTTACTTTCGTGAATGATAATGAAGACCACTTGGCATCAGTTGAAAAATTTCACTTCGAATTTAAAGAAATGGGAGAAGAAATATTCTCACTACTGGTTAAGAAAGACATCACAGTTCCACCAATGAAGGAGTACATTGAAGAGTGGCTCAAAATATCTTTAATACAAATAGTTAATTCAAAATAAATACCAAGTAGCGGTTATACCAGAAAGGTTCGAAGACCCAAATATATATGTGAAGACCCTGACGTCGAAAGGATATCAGAGAGAGAGACATCCATCCATCCATTATTCCTCTGTTATTTTTGTGAGTGCATTTCACTTTGAAGCATTTCCATTCTTTCATCCCAGTCTTTGATCATCCAAATTTATTGGTGTATTTTTCATTTATAAAGCTGATCCCTGACTGCATTTATCCTTTTCTTCCAAGTTACCACTCTTATTTTATTTGGTCCACAGGAGCCCCATCATAGTCCATTTGGATGAATGCATTTCTTTTAATCTTTCAAGTATCATGAGCATTGTGTTTTTCAATAGGTAAGCACTTTATTCGAACTTGAACATCAATCTGTAATATTTTTTACTCTCTCAGAGAGTTATTCCAAGAGTTCATAGCATTTGTGGTTTTAGACTTTATATAAGGATGATATCTCATGTATGTTTCTCCTATGCTTCTTCTGATTTTAAATGAATGAAATGATTCAAAGCTCTCTAAATTTCCAAGCCATCAATATTATCTTTTGTCTATGAGTCTTGCTTCGAATCTTTTTCTCTCATTACTTGAATGAATGAAAGTAGCTATTATGTTTATTGTATGTGAGGTTGTTATTTTTCTACTATAATTTATTTCTACCTATTCAGTTACTTTATGACTTAGTCCACTCAAAGGCGTAGATGATGTGAATGTTTATGCCTATTGTTTGAACAAATATATTGAAAATATGAGTGAGAAAGAGGAGTACCACCTCTATAAAAACGTAGAGGGTATCTTAATAACTTCTTTAAGAATACCCTAGGATGTTGAATCTTGTCCTTAACAGGAAAAGAGGTCAACATTTTTGGCAACCATAATGGGGAACGACTAAATATAAAAGTTCTTACGCCAGTTAATGAATCATCCTGATCTAGTCCAACCTCATCTTCTCATTGGATTGGATGACCAAAGAATTTTTCTGAATCAATTATATAATTTGGTCCTCAAAACAACAAAGAATCGAGAAAAACTTGAGCGATCTTGGAAAGTATTCGATCAACAGGATCCCCCAATTCCTCACAAGTTCTAAAGGAAATTCCAATAAAGATTCACAATACTTGACACTTCAAAATATTTTGAAGGCCCTATAACAAGAACAAAAAGAAAAAATATTGAACAAGCCAGTAGCTCTACGGTTCAAGCTTCTATGTCTTTATTTCCATCAGTTATTGTTCATCAAGAAGTGACGGGAGACCATGAAGAAAAAAATGTAGAACCAAGAAATGAGGAAAGATGAGAGGAAGCTATAAGAAATGATGACATGCAAAGAAACCATAGACAGAGACAAAGAATAAGTCCTTTGACTCTTCAAGGTGAACAACATCAATTTCCAATTCTTCCCGTTGGAGTACTACTGATATTTATTGTTGATGATATAATGAATCGTAACAAACATCTTAATCAGTTCATGACATTTTTTGATATACATGGAGTATTACATGATGATGTCATGGTTAGAGTATTTATGCAAACTTTGATCGGTCTAGCTTATGACTGGTATATGTCCCTCCCAGAAAGCTCAATCACATGTTTTGATGATATTGAGTATGTGTTCATGGATATATATTCTTGGGTTTTTGCATAGCATACCCTCCAAACTCAAATTTAATAAAATCCATTTGGAGAAGAACAAAAAGGTCAGAGATTTCAATCTTTATTTTTTTAGGACTTTACAATGAATATTGGAGGATAAACATTCTGATTCCCTTGCTATTCTTGGATGTTTCAAAAATGCAATGCCCGCAAATGTAAAATATGCAATCAAGTCTTCTTGAATTGCTAGATTAGAATATGCTATGAGGAAATCACATGATACAGAGGAAGAAATGTTAGAAAGCAATGCAAACCCAAATATTATTTTAGGAAGAGTGCAATGATGAGTGATGTCCCTCACAATTTCAGATCAGAGCATGCCTAAATAAACTCGAAATGTGGAAGACAGAGAACTTTCAAGATCTATCTTTCATGGTCAACCACCAAATGTTTGAGTTGTTCCTCTACCAAATGAACAGTCTCATTCACAGCAAGATGCAAAAATTGCACAGTTGAACATAACTGTTAGACAGATGCAGAACGAGATAACTCGATTGAGGAGAGTTGAAGAACAAATACTGCGTCAATAGTACCAGAATGTTGGAGCACCCACATATGGCTTTAGGGAACACCTTGAAATAAACATGAATGTTGAAAATCCTACTACTAGGCCTAGAGATCCCCAGTTTCAAAATCCCAATTTTGTTATAATAGATGAAATTAATGATGAACTTATTAAGGAAGAAGACCAATTCTTGGATCCTCTAGAATCCAATAATGAAGGATCTTCTAGAACTCTTGGATCCATAGAGATGGATGATAATAGGATGCCATTTTCAGAAGGATATTTGACAGTAGAAGAAGAATAAATTTTGAGTAAAGAAAAAGAGAATGTAGTCCAAACAAGGGCTCAATTGAAAAAATTCAAAGGGAAAAATATAGTTTCCCCACAAGTGGCAAAGTTAAAGGTGGCCCATATATTCTAAAAAATGTTTCTTCCCAAGGAAATTACAAGAATATAGGGAAAATTTCTTAGAATAATGATGAAAGGATAAACTCTACTAATACGACTTATAATATTGTTGATGATTTGACAAAATTGCATATTACCCTTCCATTTTTGGAGGTAGTCAAAATTCCTCAACAAAAAGGAAATCTACTTAAAGTAATAGAAAATGGAGACAAAACTGATACAAGGGTAGAGGAAACAATCATCAACAATCAACAACAATGTCTTGCCCCTTTTATGAGAACACGAGGAAATATTCCTCCCTTTTATATATATTTCGAGACACTTGAGATGATATTACATAATTGTGTGGTAGATAGTGGTGCCACAAATAACATCATTCCTATTTCCATAATGCAAGCAACTGGTTTGGAATGCACAAAGTATTATGAAACTAGAGAGAGCATTTATGCAATTGATTCAAGAAAATTCCCAACATACAGAAAAATCAAGGATTTTTGTGCATGGATAAGCTCTACACCACATATCAAGATAGTTTTCACTATAATTGTGGTCGACCTACCTGCAACATATGGTGTTCTTTTAGGAAGGGAATGGTGTTTTCCCTTCAGGGTATACATAATGAATGATGGAAATTGTATGATGTTGCCAAATAAAGATGGTGGACTTACAAGGATCCCTCGTGAATAGATAAATATTGTTTTATTCAAGAAAAAAGAAATTGAAGCAGTGGTAAATTACATCGATGTTGGTCATGGTAAATATGCCATTTTAAGTGAAGATGATATCAGGATTGAAAATAATTATGAACCTCCATTCCATGGATTTTGGAAAATGTTCTTTGAAGGTGCTTCCTCAAAAGCTGGGTCCAGGGTAGGTGTAATATTTAAAAGTCCACAAGGAGAATTGTATCCACATTCATTTTGATTGCACTTTGATTGTACAAGCAATGAGGAAAAATATAAAGCATTGATTCAAGGACTAACACTTGCTCATCAGATGGAAATTACTGATCTCGTAGTCATGGGAGACTTAGAGTTGGTCATCAATCATGTCCAAAAAAAATATAATACCAAAAAAGAAAGGATGGAGGCTTATGCTGAAAGAGTTTGGGATCTTATCTAAAAATTTAGTTCCTTCAACATATCATTCGTTCCCAGGGAAAGAAATCAAAAGGAATATTCATATGTAGTGTTGGCCTCACTTTTCAATCCAGAATCATCGTATAAGTCATTCCATGTCTAGATGATTTTTCGCCCATCAATACCAAACAACCAAAAATTTTGGCAAATATTTGAAAATGAAGAACATATTGTTGAATTTCTCGTGGAGCAAAGTATTGGAGAAGAAGAGTTTTTAGAAAAACATAAGTCTGAATATCTAAATCATGGAAGTGATTTGAGCACTAAAGTTCATGTTATTCTAGAATCCCTATTTACTCGAGATGATCAAATACATAAGAACAAACCTGTTAAAGAACCATCACTTAGAAAAGTCCAAGATGTTCATAAAGTGAATATTGGAAATCAACAAAATCCAAATTTTTTAAATTTGGGAAGCACATGTACCAAGGAGGAAATTGACCAATACATGAAGCTCTTCAGATATTTCCAAGATATTTTTGCATTGACATATGATGATTTGAAAGAATATGATAAAATTATTATCCAACATGTCATACCTATGAAGGAAGGGACCCATCCCCCCAGACAGAAGCCGAGGATAATCAATGCTAAACTAAAACCATTGGTTAAATTGGAGCTTCAAAAGATTGAAACATTAAGATTTTTTTTTTTTTAATTTAATTTAATTATTATTATTATTATTTTTTTTTTATAATTTTTTTTTTTCAGTTAGACATTCTGATTGGATCTCATATCTAGTGGTAGTAAGAAAAAAGAATAGATAAATCCAACTATGTTTTGATTTCTGGTATCTCAACAAAGCTTCTTTGAAATATAATTATCCTCTGCCCAATATGGAGATGTTACTACAATAGGTCACCGGTTCTGCAATGATGTCTACGATTGATGGATTTTCTAGATACAATCAAGTGTTGGTGGTAGATGAAGATAGACATAAAACACCATTCATGACACCTTGGGGAACATATGCCTACATTTGAATGCCCTTTGGGCTGATGAATGCAAGAACTACATTTCAAAGAGCCATGGATCATGCATTCAAGGATAGGGAAATTTATGGTAGATTATCAAGATGACCTGACAATCTACTCAAAGTTGAGAGAACAACAACTCTCACACCTTCGAGAAATTTTCAAATGGGAAGTTGTTGGGTCACATTATGAGAAAATATGGAATACATATAGACCCAAAAAGGATTAAAGCCATAGTTGAATTGAAACCTCCTATGAGTCGCAAAGTTGTTCATTCATTTTTTGGGAAAATAAACTTTGTCAAAATATTTGTTCTAGATTATGCATCAATCGTTAAGCCTATAAACAAGCTACTTAATAATGACCAAGATGAAGCTCATAAATATTTATTGAATATACAATTGGCAATTTCCACGACTCTTGTTCTTGTTAGTCCCACTTTTGAGAAATATTTTATCCTGTACCCGTTTGCCTCAAAATAAACTATTGCTTCCATATTGACCCATAAGAAGGATTTGAAAGAAGAGCGCCCGATTTATTTTATGAGTAAATGCTTGCAAGAGTATGAACTAAAGTATTCTCCCATAGAGAAACAAGTATTTGCATTGGTCAAAGCTGTCTCTTACTTCATAAATTATATTCTGACTTCACATGTGATAACTTTTGTGCCATATCCTCCTATCAAGATGATGTTGTCTCAATATCTTAGAGAAGGGAGATGGGCCAACTGGTTAGCCAAATTACAAGAGTATGGCATAGAGATAAAACCAGTAAAAACTATAAAAGGGAAAGGACTGTGTAAGTTGATTGGTGGAATTGAAGCATCCAAGATTGATTTATCCAATGGAAAAATCCTTGTTACACAAGATGAAAAGGTAGCAATATCTAAATTGTATAAAGACATCATCTTTTATTTGAAGTTAGGGTAATTTCCACTTGACATGGCAACAAAATAAAGAAGATCACTAAAGATGAAATCAAATTCTTATGTGTTGGTTTTTGGGATATTATTATGGAGATATTTTGATGGTATGCTGTTAAGATGCCTAAGCCACTCTAATTCCACTAAAATTGTGAAGGAAATGCATGAATGTGTTTGTGGTAGACATTTTTCTCCAATGGTAACATCACATAGAATCATGCAAGTTGGTTTTTATTGACCAACATTATTCAGATACGTACATGCTTTTATAAGGAAATGTTTACCATGCCAAAAATTTTCCGGTAAAGAGAAGATGACTGCTATGCGTCTGAAGGCAATCACAGTTGAAATTCCTTTCACACAGTGGGGTTTGGATGTTATTGGCCCCATAAATTCTAAAATCAATAAAGGCCAATATTACATAATAACAACCACTGGTTATTTAAAAAATTGGCCAGAGGCAATAGCATTAAAGTTCTCTAATACCGAGAATCTTATTCATTTTTCACAAGAGAATATTTTATCAAGATTTGGTGTAATGGTTCTATATTCATCAATTCAAAGGTTACAAACTTATGTGGTAAGTTTGGTATAGTAATGCGAAAATAATAAAATTACCGTCCTCAAGGAAATGGAATGGATGAATCAACCAAAAAATCTTTGGGGCAAATTCTCAAGAAAACAATTGCTACAAACCAAAGGGACTAGCACAAGAAGCTCCTGAATGCTTAATGGGCAAGCAAAATAACACCAAAGAGTGGTATTAGACATTCTCGATTTTCCTTAGTCTATGGAAAATATGCTCGATTACCAGTACATTTGGAGATCAATGCATTATCCATTTCCATTGGGATTGAAGATGAAGAAGGGACTATACCAATGCAAGCTCAATTTCATCAATTGATGCAATTAGAGGCACAAAGAGAACATGCATTGATAAATATCCATAAAAATTAGTAAGTACTAAAAAATTATTTTGATCAAGGTGCCATAGCTAAATATTTCCGCAAATATTAGTTTGTCTTATTGTGGAATAAGGATAAAGAAAAACCTTCATTACACTCAAAGTTTGATGCCCCATGGATTGGACCTTACTAGTTTGAAATATTTGTGGTTTGAATTGATATTTATTAAAAGGAATGGATGACCAAGTTTTAAAACTGCTTGTCAATGGGAAACCTTTGAAAAATTTATCCTCCCAATCTTATAAATTGTTTTGAAAAACCATTGTATTATACTCCACTTTGTATCATTTCTATGTATAGTCACCATGTCTAGTCACGATGTATAAATACCTCCTTGACTCCATGCCCAATAGACTAAGGCCTTCTGGGTTCTCAACAACCTGCATGGGGTCACTGTATCATAGTTGGAGTCGATATGTTGATCCATTTTCATGTATCACCTTTGATTTCCAAGTTTATCCATGTATATAACCCTTCCCCTCCCTTTTCCTTTTCATTTCATAGTCCACCATGTATCTATAATTTCATTATATGTCGAGAAAAATTTCATATGTTTACAATACTTAATCATTTTTATGACTTGTGTGAGATTCCTTATGATATGTGGAGATTCTATTTTTCAAAACCATTTCCCCGCACTTTGCACAAAACCTTCCCCCGCACAAGTTGTATTCCACACAGTCCAACACTTGGGTTATTTTTGAGCTTTTTCTTTATGCAGAGAACCCAACACCACCCTTCTCTCTGCACAAATATTGTCTCTACACACAATGTTGTTCTGTACTTCTGCCTCCTCCATAATACACCCCATGTACTCCAAAATGTGTACTCTTTACTTATCCATTTGATGGTTATGGTTGTGCGAAAACTTTGCATGCCCTATCCCCCACACACTCCACTCCTACGCACATCCTGACATCCGTACAACCCTCACCTCCACACACTTATAATTCCACACAACTATTGTGCAGAGAACCTTGCACATTCCACTCCCCACACACATAAATCTCTTCTCACTTTCACACAACAAAATTTTTAAAGGACCAATCTCTTTCTACCCCTGATCCATGCTTAGTGAAATTCTCATTGGATTATCATGCACCTTGTACACTTTTGGAGGGTGATTTATGATTCGTTATTGAGTTTCGATTCACAAGGAAAAGGAGGTAATTCGGTTAATGTGGATTGATTATCTTGTTTTCCAATGAAGCACTTGCTTTTCAAAATAGATTCAACTTATGGTTGGTGCATGTCCTGAAGGAAATTTTATATGATGAAGGGATGTTTTACAAATATTATTCATGAACTTAGTCGTTAAACAACTTGAGCTCCGTAATTCATAAGTAATAGTTTCATGTATATCAAAGTGCATTGGAAGAATAAGAAACATGGA
This sequence comes from Picea engelmannii, assembly GCA_009831015.1. Lineage (NCBI taxonomy): Eukaryota > Viridiplantae > Streptophyta > Pinopsida > Pinales > Pinaceae > Picea > Picea engelmannii. The sequence continues at coordinate 85,068 of ML809099.1, read as the reverse complement.
AAATAGAAGAAATCAAATTTCAAATAGAAAAGGTCCACATTAAGAATAAGAAAATAACTCAAAAATGGAATTCAAAAGTGGACGTTTTAGGAGTCAGACCCTTGGGATTCCTCAAATTTCATATCACCACTGGAGATGCTCTTGCTCACTCTATTTCAGAGCAAGAGCTAGAAAATATTAGAATAAAAAGAAGAATAAGTTAACTCGAGGAAACATTGAGTGCTAAACCTTTGTTCACAGAACCATTAGCTATTTTGTCTCCAGATCAAATGCCTCAGAGTACACCAGGGACATCGACATGGCTAAAGTGTTGGAGCTACTTCACACACACCTAGGATTTCTTTTTCCTAAGGTTTTTCCTTGTTTATTAGTCATAATTAGTCATTATCTAGTGTCCTATATTTTAGGGGAGAATATTCCACCTGGAGAATATTCTCCTTCAGTTGACACTTCAGTTTGACTAGTTGAGTTGAGTTTAGATGCTGCATTGGTTTTTTCACCATGCAACATTGGGATCATCACCAACTAATGTGCACTTTCCTTGGGATCATCACCAGACTGGTGCATTACCCTTGATTCCCTGATCTACTCCTCACTACTCTCTGTTCAGTCAGTTAACTGAAGACTAGTTGATCAGTTAACTCAACTAGAAAGTAGTTCACTCCTGTAACTGCCTAAGAGACTAGATTAGGTGGCAGTTCACTCTCGTAACTGCTGGTGTGTGTCCAGATCACTCTAGACTGCCACTATGGCGCATTGGTTCTCCTCGAGTGCACACTCATTGATTTATACATAGTAAAATTATTCATTATTCGCAATGATTAATGAGAATTGTTCTATTCTTTCTCTTCTTCTTCTTCTTTCTCAAATTCTCTCTGAAAATGTGTGTATTATTGTTTAGCAAGATCTATTCTGTGTAGGTTCAACACATTTACATAAAGAAGGCCACCAATTTTTTGAGCGGATTAAGATTATATGTCATGAAAAACATAAATAAGAGACTTAATATTATTTCAAAAGACTAGGAAGTCAATACAAATTTGAGGAACCTGCCACAACAAATCACCACCTTTATGGAATATTTGCAAAAATATTTGGAACATGATGAACTTTTTTTATAAAAATTCTTTAAGTACTTTTGTTGCTCGGGTGTCAATTTTAAGTGATTTCCATAGAAATCAACAAGATTTATCTTCAAACTGCAGAATAAAACAAGTGAGAGTAGGCTGGTTAACAAAAATTCAAATGCTACGAGATTCAATTGCCAATTGTACAAATATTAAGGACAAAATAAATAATGCATTCCTTAAATCACTTGAAATTGTTAAATATCTCGAGGGCCCACAACTAGTAAGAACGTCTGTGCTTATACCTAAGATGAAATTGGAGACATAATTGAGAGTAATTAAAGCTTCATGGGCTAGTGAGTTCTACAACCTCACTAATTTTCTGGAAGAAGAAATTAAGTGGTGGTTAGTTACTTTCATGAATAATATTGAAGACCACATGGAATTAATAGTTGTGCTCTGAATTTAAAGAAATGAAGGAAGAAATATTCTCGCTCTGGGTTAAGCAAGACATTACGATTCCGCCAATGAAGGAGTACACTGAATAGTGTTTCAAAATATCATTAACACAAATAGTTAACGTAAAATAACTACCCAGAAGTAGTTATACTAGAATGGTTCGAAGAACCAAATATATATGTGAAGAGCTCGACACCAAAAGGATATCAAAGAGAGACATCCATCCATCTACTATTCCTCTATTGTTTTTATGAGTGCTTTTCTTTTTGAAGCATTTACCTTCTTTCATCCCAGTCTTTGAGCATCCAACTTTATTGGTGTATTGTTCATTTATAAAGTCGATCACTAACTACGTTTCTCCTTTTCTTCCAGGTTACCGCTACTATTTTACTTAGTCCACGAGAGCCCCATCCTAGTCCATTTTGATGAATGCATTTCTTTTAATAATTTAAGTATCATGAACATTGTGTTTTTCTATAGGCAAGCACTTTATTTGAACTTGAACCTCAATCTATGATATTTTTTACTCTCGCAAAGAGCTATTCCAGGAATTCATAACATTTGTGGTTTCAGACTTTATATAAGCATGAGATGTCATGTATGTTTCTTGTATGCAACTTCTGATTTTAAATGAATGAAGTGACTTAAAGATCTATTGATTTATGTGCCATCAATCTTATTTTTTGTCTATGAGTCTTGCTTCAAACATTTTTCTCTCACTACTTGAATGAATGGATGTGATGGAATGGATGTAGCAATTCTATTGATTGTATGTGAGGTTATTATTTTTCTACTATAATTTATTTGCTACCTGTACAATTACTTTACCACCTCACCCACTCATATGTGTAGATGATATGAATGCTTAAGCCTATTGTTTGAACAAATATATTGAAAATATGAGTGATAAAGAGGACTACCACCCCTATAAAAATGTAGAGGGTGTATTAAAACTTATTTAAGAATACCCTAGGAGGTTGACTCTTGTCAGAAAAGAGATAAAAAAATCATGTAGCTTAGCCATCTCCCACACTTATTCCTTGTTGGGCATTTTCACAATTTCTTTGATAGCTTTACAATCCATCAAGACCAAGGATTTTTCAAAACCGAAAAAATAGAATTTAGAATTAAGTAAACAATTACACTGTTTTTGGAGCTTCCTTGATTAGAAACTAATGTTTTAACAAATAATTTTAAACTATGACATACTGCTCAATATGGTGTCTAGGAATGGAGACTTCACAACCATGAAATAAAGCAGGGTAACACCAACTGATTAGATATACCCTTGTTCTTTCACAAATCATATTAACCATTTGTAGGTGTATTGAAGTTTAGGTGTAAAGACATAGGGGATACATGTATAATGTTTTTGTTATCTCTATTCACTCTCTCTCGGGATGCAACAACTTGTTTTCGTTGAGAAGTAGGAACCAATGTGTTGATCAAGTTTCCTTGATCAATGTTCTAATTCTTTGGTAAAACTTGGAATATTTGTAAAGAACCACACTTAATTATTTTTGCAAAAAAACGGGTTGTGGGAAGACCACCCTTTACCATCACAAGCCCGCAAATCCACAACTTGCAAGTTCCCATAGTCATTTCTCCACTTCTGGATCCCACATTACTTTTTACCCACATTACTCTCTCTTCGTAAGTTCCCATACTTAGTCGATTTTCCTCTTTTCATTTGGACCCATATCAGTTTTTCTATACTACTCTACCCTTTGCATCTATTACACTTAGCCAATTTATTCATTTGCAGGAGTTTCATTGCGGGGAAAAGTCATTGGAAAAAGTATGCAAGTCCACAAACCCGTAAACCTGCATCCCACAATTCCGTGACCCATAAAATAAACCAGATTTCGCACTTAGTCTATTTTATGAATGCGGATGTGGCAGACCCCTCCCCTCATCTTATTCCTTCATCTCCTGCAACCTGCAACCTGCACTTCCACAATCTCCAAAATCAGCCTCACATTACTCATTTTGCACTTTCCATACATCACCTATTTCCATCAATCCCAACATGTGAGTACCATTTCTAATAACATTTATTATCTCAGTACCACATCAAGCGTCACACATTTTGAATTAATACCGTTATTTATGTGGCATTTTTTTTTGTAAAATCTTTGCTTTAATTCATCATTGAGAAAAGGGTAAATCCACTGGAGGAAAAGACACCGGGCTCTCTCACACCTACAATTTTCAAAACTATGCTTAGAATCCCAACACCCAACAAGACTTTTAAAGTTTCTAAATCTAACGCCTTCCTAAAGGCCCATAATTGAGGAGCAAACCTCTTGGAGAAATTTCTTACAGAGCCAACAAATGATTTTGGAAGCTCTTCTCAAATTGATCTATGCTCACTTAAGTACCCCTATAAGGAATTTACATGGTTATTTGCTAGGATTGTTGGGAAAGACTCTACAACTATGTTACGAACCAAATATCAATATAGCATAGAAAAACATCAGAAAAAGTACTCAACACCTTGAAAAAGAGATAATTTCAGATAATAATCCTCTTCGAGGGGGCAACCTCCTTTTACCCCA
>ML809099.1:32927-56623 GCA_009831015.1 Picea engelmannii | reverse complement strand
ATCCAATTATCTAATTTCTCAGCATTTACTTCTCCATTGTACATTGGCAATTCGAATTTAATATCAAGCTTTAACGAAGGAATTTGTGAAGGAGTTTTACCATGTCCTTTTGGAGAATTCGGAAGAGGTCTTGAATTGGTAGATGAAGAAGAAGATGGAGGTGAGGGTGGTGGATAAGCACCATTCCCTCCATTTCCATTTGGAGTTTTATCACCACTGTCTCCCTTGTGCTTTGAAGGGTTGGAGCCTTCACCTTGCAATCCCGTATTCCTTTCCATCAAGATTTTCATCATTTCTCTCATTTTCATGACAGTCTTTCTGAGATCTTCATCTTCTATAGGAATATGTTCATGACTCTCTTCATGAGCCATACTTGGTGAATGCCTCCTTGAAACTTGCAGTGATGATATAAGATTCCTCCTTGAAGGATGAAAAATTGGCTCTACAAGTTGACCTTCTCCTCTTGTGATTTTCAACCTTGTGAGCATTAGAAAACAAAACACTTGCAAATAATCAAGTCTTCAAAAACCTATGCTCTGATACCAACTTGATCTAAAAATGAAGAAGACTTGTATTCTTGAAAATATTTGCAAGTTAAATTTTATGTGTTAAAATGCAAATGGATCAACTTTGCAACACAACTTTAATAGAATTTACTCATTCAAGATGCATATAAACAACAACAATAACAGTGACCAGAAAACACATAACACAACAAATGATAAAGGAGTTCACCCCTCTCTTGGGCTACATCTCCTGGTCCAGCTTCCAATGGATCTTTTGTATTATTTGATCAAAGTTCTTAAAAATGTGCTTTAAAATGCTCAAAATTCCAAATAGACTGCTCCAATGGCTTCAGAACGTCCAAAAACCCCTAGCTGGGCTTTTTCGACACCTCGTTTGGCCAAAAATTGAAGAAGATAGGCTTCCTGAAAGTCCCCCTTCAAACTTGCTGTCTCTGCATATACAAATTGCACCCTTGTTGGATCAACCTATCCCACACACATATTTAAACGTTAAAACTTAGCACCGGACGCAACCGCACAAACCGTGCAAATTGTAGGATGGTTACGGGCGCACCTAGCCCCTAACCGCCAAGGTTATGGTCGTATGACCCATGTGACCGCGTGTTTAAAAAATAAGGGCCAAGAGTTTACATAACCGTTTGAACCGAATTTAAATCCAAACCAAAATGCATACCCGCGCGCGCACGTCACGATATAACAATGGTCATATGGCAACAAAATATGTGACCGGGGGCTAGGGCTAAGCCCCAGCTCGGACCCCCGCGCCAACATACAACAAACTCAAACTTAAATTTATAAAAAACCATATATATAACAAGGAATATGGTGTGGCACATTGGCAATGCAAACTTTGCAAAGGTTATACATGGGTGGAGGTCACGGGGTCAAACCTGGTGGACTCTAATAAGATTTTATACAAGCAACTAATAGCAGGGTGCCACGTGGCAGCCCATGACTGGGCCACGTACAACCAACCAAATACTGCCATGTGTCGCAATGTCATTCACCCACATCTACCAACTGTCTGCCACTCAGCTCTGCCACGTGTCGTATGGACTGCCACGTCAGCAACCGTACGCACTGTACGGACTGGACAGTCAAGATCCCTTTTTTTTGTCTCTTTGTCATTTTGAAAAGAATGCAATATCTCTCGCTCTCGACGTTCGTTTGAACCCAAACGAGTTGCGTTGGGTTCGTAACGACGAGGCCTACGCTCTTGTTCGATTTGGAGCAATTCTAAGCACTTCGAATTTTGAGCAAAATTTGATCCCCTAGATCACTACTTATGATATATGACCTTAATATTTCATTCCTGGAAGAAAGATAAGACCTAGTTACATTGAGCATGGACGAGCTACATGGGATACTCATATCTTACGAAATGAGGATAGAGCAAGATAATCTAGTCACAAAGGAAGCAATGTTCAAGGCATACAAGAAGTCAAAGAATAAAAACAAGCAAATGTAAAATCAGATTGTAGCTGCAGTGATGATTCAGAGGAAGATGGATAAATGAAAGAATTCGTAAGAAAGATAAAAAAAGGGAATCGACAAGTACAAAGGTATGTGTCCATTGAAATGTTTTAATTGTGGTGGTATTGGTCATTTTGATTCTAAATTTCCCTATGCTAAGAATAAAAATAATGTTGAAGAAGAAGAACCTAAGAAGAAATGGAAAATTCAAAAGGGAAACCAGAGGAGAAACAAAAGTAAATTCTTCAAGAAAATTTTCTACTTAAAGGAAGACTGTTAATCATCAAAAGAGAATGATGATAGTGAAAGTGATTCAGAAAGGGTAGTCTTCATGGAAGTAGATGATGATGAAGAATATTCCGAAGAAGAAGGCGAAGTTGATCTCATAGCAGAACTAATCAATGCCTTAGAAGAACCGAGAAAAGAAAGAAAGGAAAACAAGTCACTCAAGGAAGAGTTAAAGACAAAGAACAAAACTCACAATTCCAACTCTGAAGAAGTCGAGCATATAATCATGAAGTTAAATATCCAAGTAGAAGAAGACAAAAGGATTGAAGAAATACTTATAAGTCAGTTAGATGAAAAGGAGAAGATGATTGAAAGCTTGGAAGCATAAGTGGTCACTCTAAGAAAAGATCTTCAAAATAAATATATGTAGTAGAATATCACCAAAATATTCGATGATATCATCAACAATCAAAGGCCATACTATGAACGGTCTGGGATAGAATACAACCATATGCGGACCGAGAAAGGTTCGAGATCCAAGATGAAAAAAAATGAAATAGAACAAAGAACCTATGCAGAAATAGTCAGAGGTAATCAAGAAGAAAATCACAGAGGAACTGTACCACCTAGAAGATTCAGAACACAGAACCAACAATCAACAACATCTCTAGAAGAAGAAGGCTTCATAAGAGCAACACCATTTAGAAGATCCCCTACATCTAGGTATCAAACTATTTTTCTTGGTTTATACCATTCTTGTAACAATTTTGGTCACAAAGTTGTAAACTGTAGAGCCTATGCCAAGAATAGAAGCAACTATGAAGGATACTAAAATAATATTTATCCAAGAAGGCCTTATGAAACAAAGAACATAAACTACAATAGTTTTGGATCTTTGAGTATTGAAGTGAAATGTTACAAATGCACCAACTTTGGACACATGGCCAAAGATTGTAGACTAACTGTTCCTCTAAGGGAACCAAAGTAGAATATTAATAGTCACAAATATGAACCACAAAGGATATGGAGAAGGAAGCAAGATCAATTCAACACTGAAGAATTATTGCTTTCTTTACAAGATCAACACAAGAAAAGTGGGTGATATGTTGACAACGATTGTTTGAAGCATATGATAGGTGACAAGAACATGTTTCTAACAATAAAGAAGGAATGAGATGGATCAATTTCATTTGGAAATGATAACTCAACCAAAATTATAGGAAGAGGCACAATCAAACTTGGAAGCAAAGATGCTAAGGAAGAAAATGTTCTACTGGTTGAAAATATGAAGCACAATCTACTAAGTGTAAGTCAAATGTGTGATCAAGGACAAAAGCTTGTGTTTGACTCATAAAAATGAGAGATAAGGAAAGAAGGATCAGGCAAGTTGGTGGCTACAACTATAAGAACTCCAAACAACATATATGTCCTGAATGAAATTGGAAAGGAAATATGTTTCTTAGGAAAGGAAAATGAAATTGTCTCTGGCACAGAAGAATGGGTCACATGAACTTTGATAACCTTGCCAAAATCAACATAAAGGAAGCAGTGAAATAAATGCCCAAGATTTCAAAGCCAACAAATACTCTATGTGAACATTGTCTACAAGGAAAACAAACTAGGACCAAGTTCAATCAAAAGAGTTCTCCACAACGAAACCATTGGAAATTTACACACTGACCTATGTGGACCTACAAGAACCAAGGGATTAAATGGAGAACATTATTTTATGCTATTGGTTGATGACTATAGAAGAATGACTTCAGTTTTCTTTCTTAGAAAGAAGTCAGAGGAATTCGAGCACTTCAAGATATAAAAAGAGATGGTTTAAACCAAGATGGATCTGAAAATAAGGTGTTTGAGATCAGATAATGGAGGAGAGTTTACATCAAAATAATTCATGGATTTCTGTGGTGTACATGGACTAAAAAGATAATTCTCAGCAGCCATGACTCCTCAGCAGAATGGATTTGTCGAAAGGAAGAACATAAAAATACAGGAAATGGATATAACCATGTTGAGAGATTCCAAGTTGAGTGACATCTGTTGGACACAATAAGTATGAACAACAGTTCACATGCTGAGTAAAGGAATGCTTAGAAGTAATAGTGATAAGACTCCCTAGGAGTTATGGAAAGGAAGACCAACAAATGTGAAACATTTCAAAGGATTTGGAAGCAAATGTTATATCAAAAGAGAAGATGGCAGGATAGAAAAATTTGACTCCCGAATTGATAAGGGTATACTAGTTGGGTATTCAAGAAAAAGAAAAGCATATTAATGATTCAATCCAAGAATCAAAAAAATCATGGAAAGCATCAATGTAACGATTGAAAAGATAGATGTACATAAGGGAAAAGAAGGAAGCAAAGAGTTAGAAGAGCAAGAGGAAGAGGAAGATCTAAAAGAAGAAGAGGTAGTAGAAGAAGTAGTAGAAGAAGAGCAACCAGAAACAATACAAGAAGAATATGAGCAACATATACCTCCTAAGACACCTAGCCGATGAGTGAAAAAAAACCATCCACTAGAACAGATCAGTGGGAATAAAGATGCAGGAGTTCAAACCCGACGAAGAATATGTTCACAAGAACAATAACACCTAACATTGTTATCCACAATTGAACCAAACAGTTTTGAAGAGGCCAATAAATATAAACATTGGATCAAGGCTATTGACAAAGAATTGGACCAGATAAAGAAGAATGACACATGTGAACTAGTTCTAAGACCGAAGAACAAGAACATGATTGGTACAAAGTGGGTTTTTCGAAACAAAATGAACGAGGATGGACATGTAACCAAAAACAAAGCAAGGTTAGTATGAAAAGGATACACTCAGATTGAAGGTATATATTTTGAGGAGACCTTTGCCCCGGTTTCTAGGATGTATGTAGTCATATGGATCTTATCCTATGCATGTTCCAAAAGAATCAAGGTGTATCAGATGGATGTAAAGTCATCCTTTCTTAATGGAGAATTGGAGTAAGAAGTCTACATCGAACAACCAAAAAGATTTCTACTATTAGAACAAGAAAATTATATTTGCAGGATGAAGAAAGTGTTGTATGGACTTAAGCAGGCTCCCAAAGCATGGTATTCAAGATTGCACATGTATCTACAAGAACAAGGATTCAGGAAGGGAAATGTAAACATCAATCTCTACATAAAAGTCGATCGAGAAAACACATTGGTAATTGAAGTTTATGTAGATGACATTATCTTTGGAAGTGATGACGACATCATGAGTCAAAAGTTTTCCAAAGACATGCAGGCTGAGTTCGAAATGTATCTGCTTGGAGAGTTGACTTTATTTTTGGGATTACAGATATTTCAGCGTCATAAAGGTATTTTCATCTCTCAGACCAAGCATATCAGAGAAATGCTAAAGAAGTTTGGAATGGAAGATTGCAAATTCATGAGTACTCCTATGCATACTAGTTTCAAGTTAAGAAAGGATGATGATTCTAAGAATGTAGATCAAAGAATCTATAGATCGATGATTGGAGACTTACTCTATGTGACATCATCTAGATTGAATGTGATGCAAGAATTTGCACATGTTGCAAGGTTTCAAGCAACACCAAAGGAAACACATGTTATGGAAGTAAAGAGGATATTCATATATCTCAAAGGAACATAAGAGTTTGGATTATGGTATCCAAAAGGGAATGATCTATATTTGGCAGCCTACACAGATGTAGAATGGGCATGTAGTATTGAAGATAAAAGAAGTACAAGTGGAACAACTTTCTACTTAGGTGATTGTCTGGTATCATGGTTGAGAAAGAAACAATCATCGATATCTTTATCCACAACAAAAGTAGAGTATATTCTAGTGACATCATGTTGCACTCAAGTTCTCTGGATGAAACAAACTTTGCAGGATATAAAAGTGAAGTATGATGAGCCCATTTCAATACTATGTGATAACACTAGTGCCAATAGTATCTCCAAGAATATAGTGATGCATTCCAAGACGAAACACATTCCGATCAAGTATCCCTTTCTATGGGAACACATTACAAAGAATAAAATCAAGCTAGAGTACATTGGGACAAAAGAGCAGATTGCATATATCTTCACCAAACCTCTTCTGAGGGAGATCTTTGAGTATCTTTGACAAGAAATTGGAATAGTTTCCACCCCACAGTGGTCCACATGACATCAGGCTAAGTAAGATAGTGGGAGAGAAGCAAAAGACATGAAGAATATAAGTAAAACATATTTTGAATGCTTTTCATATACATCAATAATTTACACGAGGAAGAACCATAAAGAGAAAGCAAAGGCTTGTTGGTAGGGGGAGAAACCCCAAGTAGAATTACCCTTTTCCATTGATATCAAAGGAGGAGAGAGAGAAAACAAAGGCATGGAAATGGATATAAAGAACATATGCATGAATACAAGGGGAGCATTGGTCACAGGGGGGAGCGATGGTCATAGGGGGAGAATGAGCAAGAGCATGAGTGTTCCCATGCCATCAGAGTTTCCATCAATGCTAGAGGGGTAGATTCTTATATAGATGGTTTCCATTGATATCAAAAAAAGTGTTGGGTGTATTTGGAGAAGTCTCCAAAGTGCCCCCCTTATGGCGTAGCTCTAAGCATGACCCTCACAAGAAGACACTTTGAACATGTCTACAAGAAACCCATAGGTGTGGTCATGAAGCCCAAAGTTGTTTGAGGAATAAAATATTGAAGGATAGTGTAAATGTATGTAACATAGTCATAAATGGATATTCCTTGTCGTTCCATTTCTAATTATATGTGGTACACCATGTGGTTCCTCACAGTTGAGAAGTTATGAGGTCATGAAGTTGGAAGCCCCAAAGATGGGTTACGAAGACCCTAGTTGGTTACAAGACAATTAATGAAAGGGCTAAGTGGTTGTAACAAGAAACCTCTAAAGTAAGGAAAGTAGTTACTTAGAAAAATTATAAATACCCCACAAGGAGTATTTCATAATCACAATTCACACACATCTCTATTGATTATCTATCTTGTGAATAGCTTTTGGTCTATTGGTGAATCTGAGGTAGCAAGTCTGAAGTTGCAAAGGAAGGTCGAAGGTGAAAGTCATGGAGTTGCAACGAATGTGAGTAACCCTAGTTTTTGAGGTTTCCACGGGTTATAGGTCAGAAGGGCGTGGATGTACGCAGGCTGCAGTGGATAAAAACTTGGATATCCATGGGTAGTATAAGAGAAAGTCGTGGATCTATGAAAATATCATGAAAGATTGGGAAATGTTAGTGCCAAGTTGCTAAGGTCTGAAGAAAGGTTACATGTTAGAAATATAATGTTTCAGGTCAGCTACAAGTGTAAATGTATGTTTATGTACTTGTTTTGAAGGTTAGAGTTGGTTATGGTATGGTGCATTCTTGAGGCATGTTTAACATTGGCACATGATTGAGGTACATCTTGGCTACATGGTTGAGTGAGGTATACTCTTGTATCTGGGTTGGTATACGACATGATTGGTATGGTTCACTATTAGAGACATGTATTTGATATGTTGGTACATGTTTGAGGTATACACTTGATGTATGGTGAGATATGCATGAGGCACATGTTTGGTTATCTTGAGGCACTTCTTTTATGATATGGTACATGTTTATACATGTTGATATTCTAGTGCATGGTACATGATTTGATTGGTTATTCATCATTGAGGTTATAGTTTACAAATTGATGAAGATGTTGGTTCACAATTGATGAATGATATGATACACGTTTTGGTATAGGTTAATCAAACAGATACAATGATAGGTTGGATATAGTGATAAGTTGGATGCGGGTTGAGTGACACGTTATAGGTTGATTATCAATGTTAGTGATAGTATCAATGGTAGTGATAGTATCAATGGTAGTGACAATGTGGTCTACATTTATATTTCAAGGTGACATGACGGGGAAAGGAAAGGGGGTTGTATCCTCCTTCCGATTGGTGCTAGAGAACACAGGGATTTGGAGCTTACTTCAGGTTGGAGCTTACTTCATGAAGGCTATGACCCCCTATTTATAGGATCCAACCTAAAGGAATCTACAACTCCCTGAAATCTCTCGATCCAACCAGAAGGAGGCTTACTTCATGAAGAGGAGAAACCATATCAAGTGGAACATGTTTGAATTAGTCTTCTATGTACTCACTCATGTTTCTAATACTTCATGTTTTATATTTCATTATGTATCGTCATTGAATTTTATAGGTGACTTCATTTTTTATGGTTTTAAACAAATTTAGTGAGCTAACATGCTCAATAGGAAGGGAAAAGTTCTAAACACAAAACAAAGACCATATGATGTTGACAAAATTGTATTTAAACAAATCTTGAATGATTTCTTAGAGTCTAAGAGGGTCATTGATGAGAAGAAGACACAAGGAGTGGACCTGAGACACCATACCAAAAATACATAAAGGTAATAAATAATATATGCTTGTACTTTTTTATTTTGATATGCTTGTATTGGTTCATTTTGATATGCTTTTAACTTGTTACATTTCTGGATTGTAATCTTTTAGTATTATTGACCTACTTTCATGGTCATTTTTCTAACATTAATAAACTTAATTGATCGTATACAATCTTATATAGAGGCATGATAATTGTTGGAGGTAGGCTAAAGCGGAAAAACAAGGCGTTTTTGGGAAAGAAGGCATGCACGAGGAAAGTGACAGCTGGAAGGAAGAACAACACACACACATGCAGGGGAGACCTAACGATGCTAGGGTTAGGGTTTTGGGAATGGATTGGAATGGCTGAAGAGCCAGAAATGTATAAATATAGATACTTAGGTATCATAAGGGGTTGTTTGGGATATATACCTAGGTATTGTTGGGTTTTCGGGAATCAGAAAGACTAGTCATTGTTATAACGAGAAGTATTGTAGCGAGCTGTTATGTGAGATTTTGTTGTATGATCTATTTTGTATAAGCTGTTGATCTAGAGAGGACGAAGGGAGGCATATCTTGAGGGTTAGATCGCAAACTGAGGAGCTTGGTGCGATCTAGTTCGCCTCATATAGATCTTACCCAACGGAGAAGAGTTGTAAGCGCGCGACGCTGTAGATGCGGAAACACTATAATAAAAGAGATGAGAGACAAATATTTGTGGACATAGCCCAGGAGGGGGTGAACCATGGTAACATCTGTGTTGTGTGATGAATTCATGCATATCTTTATCATCTTTTCAATAGTTATTGTTATGCTTAATGAATGAGTTGTTATATTTCCTGCTTATTCACCAATGACAGTATATTGCATTTACAGTTATAATAATGGTTCAATATTCAGTTCTCATATCTCACATTCAATCCTAGGATGTAAACACATGAGTCTTACAACCACCCATTAAATCTATCTCGGGTGAGACTGCGCAGCGCATCCTGTGCGTTGTGTTGCCTTCTGGTTTACCAGGAGGGTTGATAAGTTTAGAGGCTTTGTTGGAAACCTGAATAGACATGAACCCCGGGTCAATAAACTCAGACAATGTATAGAAGAAGAGACAACCAACAATTATGTAAAAAAAATTAATTGTTACACATTCTTTGAGTCACACTAAGAGGTTTGTGATTAGAGGGTGCTTTCCAGTTTATCAATATAGCCTCATTTATTATGTTAGTATAATAACTTAATTATGTCATTACTAAATACAATTCTCTCTTATTACATACAATTAAATGAATATAAATGTGAGCCCAATGATGAATAATTAAAGTATGCCCTAAGGAATGGTTACGAAAGAATGGTGGCATATTTAGAGCCCATGGCCAATGTAAATAATTATTAATTATGTGTATATTTTTTAACTTCTAAAAATTTCTAATTATTCATTTATTGATTGAAATATATTATATTCTTACGGACTAATGATGATGAGGGTGACTTGGAGGGATCAAGGGTATTGACAATTGCTTAACCTATATGTTTTTTATTATACCTTCAAATGTTAGCAATTTTTCATTATATTGAAATTACATTCATCTATTATGTTTCTACAAAGTGAGAATACAAAGGGTTCAGAGGGTTCAAAAGATGAGTAGGGAAGTGACAATGGTTTAATCAACTTCCAATGTCAAATTCATTTCACTTCTTATATGTGTACATGTATTTCATGCAATGTTGTATAGAAAGTTGGCATTTCCTTGGGATGATAGTGTACCCTTTGTTTATGAGAAAAAAAAATACATGGTTATTTTACAATTTAATTTAAAATTTCATCATTGCATTTATATATACATGGATTTTCGCTTCCATGGTGTGAAATTGATTGAAAGTTGGTGTGGTAAAATTTTATAATTGTGTTTGTGGATACATGGTTTTTTGTTGTAATGGTGTGAAATTAATTTAATGTTATGGGGTATTGCATTCATATACACATGCATGGTTTTTGCTTTCATGATTAATACACTATAAAATAGGCTTATACTAATCATCAATCTCATCAATATTTAAATATTATAAAAAATAATTATTATTAATAATAATAATAATAATAATAATAATAATAATAATAAAAATAATAGTAGTAGTAACAACAACAACAATAATCGTTGTTATTATTATTAATATTAAAATAATAATAACAATTATTATTATTATTATGATACTTTTTATTATTAATAATTAAATTAGTTAATAATAAGAATGAATTAAATACAAATAATTATATAATACAAAATAATAAACCACTAATAAAAATTATGTCGTAATTTTGATTATAAAATGATGCAGTTTTGACATAAACGGATTCGACAACTATAGTGGACCCTGGCACAGATTGAGCAGTTACAGCAGGTGAACAACAAATTCACCCGCACAATAGATTTTTGGATTGACAATATTGTGGAAGGATTTATAACAGAGTTTGTAGTCGACACAACGAAGTCGTACAACGTAGCGGAGCAAGAGTTTCTACAAGGACCTCGAGGAAGGTACATTCAATCGTTGTATACTTCTATTAAGATACTGCTATATAACAAAGGCGTATTGACAATGGAGTCAAAAAGCTAAACTTCCCTGCGTGCATGGGGGAAGCACTGACAGGAAGAGGAGAAATGGAAGGAAGAAAGGATAAGGGAAATAAGGAGGAACCCTTGGACCTAATCATGATGAACGACGACTAGATCAAGCAGATCATGGTGACAACCGGAAATACACATAGCGTAGTACCCTACCAATACAAGGTGAATACCAAGAAAAGAGCCGTAGCCATGAGGGAAGGCTTGGTGAGTGATGAGGAAGAGGTAGAGGATCTCCGGGCTATGGAGCAGATTGAGGAAATATTGCGCGCAACATATGAGAGGAATATGAGAGGCCCAAGAGAGGGAAGAGAAGGAAACAATCCTATCCATATTAATGTTAGTGTGGAACCATAAAACCATGTGCGACTAATACACCAAAGAGAACACCACTATTTAGACAACCGAAGTTCAGAAGCAGTCAGACAACATGAAGTACATATACACAAGGAAATAAAAACTGTAGGAGCCAGTTCAAGAAACACTAGTCAGGCATCTACACCGCGCATAGGTAGTAGTTCAACATTCAGAATGGCAGGACATGATCCCACCATAAGGTTACCCGAATTTCGAGGAGAAGCAAGAGAAGACCCTGAGAAACACTTGTTCATTTGTGCAAATATTTGGGAAGCAAAATAGATCACTGGCGAAGATACCAAACTTGCGCAACTAGTGACTACGCTAAGATACCACGCATTAGACTGGTACATGAGTTTAGACGCAAACAATGCCCCTGGGATGACAAGGACAATAAAAAACATTAAGAAGCTACTGATCAATGAGTTCCAGAATTAAAGCTCAGAGGATCAATACATGAATGAGATGATAGAAATCCAACAGAAACCAGAAGAGTATGTATGGGAGATTGATCAGAGATTCAAGCGACTGAAGGGAAAGTTAAAATATCTCATGATCGATATGCAATATCGACACCTGTTTGTCAACTCATTGCTACCACATTTAAAATACCCATTGCAACAACAGAACTTCTAGACGCAGGCAGAGGCTCTGCATGCAGCCCTGCAACTAGAAGAAAATCAATATCAACATACATACCTAACTATCGAAGAACTAAAGGAGGATCTAAAGAACTTAAAATTTCAGCTGAACCAGAATAAGAACAAGGACAAACGAGAAGCTGTTTGGTGCACTACATGCAGGACGAAAGGACACCACAAGAACGAATGTCCAACATTTGCGCAGTATATGGCAGTAGGAATGCCAAATCCGTTACCAACAAGAGAATTGTGGTGCAAAATCTGCAAGAAACCGGGTCACGACCCTTATCACTGCACGATGATGCAGAAATACAAAACATTCCCAAAGAGTTCCTATTGCAACTTTTGCAAGTCAGTAGGCCACGACGAAAAAGATTGTATAAATATGGAGTTGATGAGAGAGAGGCCATCAGATGCATATAGAGTGCAGGCATAAATGATGACGAGACAAGCTGCACCATAGTTTAATCAAGTTCCAGCTCCATACAACACTATACAACAACAATATAATACTGCGGAACAACCATATAATAACACACAACTGCAGTACAACACGACACAACCTCAGTACAATACCGTGCAGTATAATCAGGCACCTCAATATAATGTGCCGAGAGGAGGACGAGCAGGCTACAAAGGAGGTTTCAGATGAGGTAGAGGACCAGTGGTATGTCACAACTGTCAACAACCAGGACATTATGCAAGAGAATGACCGCTTCCACCAACGACTTGTATGTATTGTCGCGCATCGGACCATGATACAGAGGAATGCCTGACATTGTTAGTAAAGATCCAGGAAAAAATGAACCATAACAATCAGAATGTTCATTGGATTTCAACCGAAGCAAGGGATGAGGGACGAAACATCAACATCGTTACTCATGGAGGAGAGAAAATGGGAAACGACGCCGCTCGACAAGAACCAACACAAAACCAGTGAGTAAAGAAGAACGACGAACCAAGGAAGTAACTCGATGCACAAAAGGAGAAGGAGATATTTAAAGAAGCCAGACAAGAATTTCAGAAGGAAGACATAGAGCGACTTCAACTGTGCAACACAACAAGGAAGCACCAGAGTACGAGATGCCTCCACTATTGGATCATACTAGCGAAATGCAACCCATGGGACAAGTAAGTACAATCAAAGGCTTTTTGCAATCATGTGTAAAAGTATTAAGTGACCCATCATCTGTGAAAATATTGCAAAACATACTAGAAAAATGTAGCATCGATACGGAAGAAAAACTAGAACCAAAAATAGTCAATCACCTACATACAAGGAGAAGAACCAGTAGGGAGTTCAGACTGAATGCCAACATCAAATATTTCAACATGGGAGATATCATACTGGATCTAGGATTTGAAGTTAATGTGTTACCAAAGAAGACATGGCAATGCATGGGAGAGCCCACATTAGGATATTCACATGTTCAATTGAAATTGGCAAACCAACATAGAGTCCTACCAATCGGTAGACTGCAAGGAGTGATAGTAGACCTAGATGGAGTGCGCACTAAAGCAGATTTTGAAGTCATTGAAATAGTGGACAACACAACACCTTACCCAGTGTTGCTTGGTCTAGATTGGGTGTTTGAAAACCAGACCATAATCAACTTGAAGACCTGGAAAATGACATTTGAGTCAGGAGAATACATGGTCATCATGCCATTAGATCCATCGGAAGGGGAGAGGTTCATAGAACCCACTTGTCTAGACTTAGAGGAAATCAACCAGTTGTCCAAAAAAACTATGCACAATGAGGATTACGTAAACCCAACTGCAGATGGGATACTCAGTTGGTGGAGCATTACTTCATGTGCAATAGATTTAGATACAGGTTTAGAGAAATGGAAACAAAGGCTACACAAAGTTTCCACAAGAAGATGTGCACGAATAGACCACACAGTAAGATGGGTAGGCACAAAAATTAGGGAACCACCCAACTTCCATGGAATAAACGACTTGGAAACATTATTGGCACAATTTGAAGACAAATTCTTAGAGAATCAAATACTATTAACACTTGATATAGAACTCAAGGCCACACTTGCAAGATGGTGGGGTGCACACAAAGAGATAATTACAGATTGGTACCAATGTAAGCAGTTACTGTGTAGAACAAAAAAGAAAAAAGAAACATAAGTATGATGGCCAAGGGGTACTAGAGGAACACTTGGAGAAGTGCAAAACGCTGTGGAAAATGACACCCCCAGAGGAATGGCCTCATCATTTTATACACACCTTGGAGGGCATACTAGCGAACTAGTATGCAGACCAGGAATTGCGCAAGGGAACTGCAACCTGGACGACATTACAACAGAATTCTACAATCACTTTCTCATTTGAACACGAGAACCCCAACATAGATGCCACGCTTAAACAAATAAGAGGAGTGATATTCATCAAAGAACCAGAAGTAGAACTGATCACAGAAGAACAACAGTGGATCAAACAGACAATCAAAGAACTGTTGTCATGTTACCATGTGCAAGAGGAAGCACCAGATGAAGATGATCCGCGCGACATTTAGATTGAAGAAGCAGAAGGAGAAAGAGAAGTGGAGGGACCACCTATAGAATCAAAATTTATTTCCACACCGATCAAAGTAAATAAATTCAATATTGGGACAGTTGAGTAGCCCAAAATGGCTAGCATTGGAGACTATTGGGATGAGCAGACAGTGGAAAGCATAACAGAGTTACTGCGCAAGTACATTGACTTGTTTCCCACAACATTTACAAAGATGAAGGGTATAGACGGAGAGCTAGGAGAAATGAAGATACCACTTAGACCTGAAGCGAGATCGATCAGACAATGACCATATAGATTGAACCCAATATATAAGAAGAAAATTAAAGTTGAGATCGACAGGATGCTCGAAGCCAGAAACATAGAACCAGTTGAAGAATCAGAATGGATAAGCCCGATGGTAGTGCATGACAAGAAACCATGAGGGATAAGGATATGCGTCGACTTGAGGAAGTTGAACGATGCATGCCTACATGACCCATTCCCTACACCTTTCATGGACGAAGTGTTAGAAAATGTAGGTGGACACAAAGCTTACTCATTCATTGATGGATTCTTAGGCTACCATCAGATCAAGATAACAAAGGAAGATATATACAAGACCACGTTTGCGACATAATGGGGATCTTACCAATACAAAATCATGCCATTTGGATTGAAGAATGCACCCGCAATATTCTCTAGAGTAGTCATCGCCACGTTTAAAGAATTCATCCATCAGTTCCTAGAAGTATACCTGGATGATTGGACAGTTTATAGTTTGTTAAAAGACCATGTAGAAGTCTTACGCCTGATGCTAGAGAGATGTAGGCAATGCCAGATATCACTGAACATAAATAAATTCATATTCAGAACACCATTTGGGATACTATTGGACCATATTGTATGCAAACAGGGTTTATTAGTAGATCCCGCAAATATTGCAGTAATTGTTAACTTACCACCACCTAAAATAGTCCGTCAGCTCAAAGAGACATTGGAACACACAGGATACTACAGGAAATTTATCAAAGAATACAGACAGATTACTGCACCAATGGAAAAGCTATTAAGAAATGATACAAAGTTTCAATGGAACGATGAGTGCCAACACGGTCTGGATACCATGAAGGAAAAATGGTCACCATGCCGATACTAGTATTTCCAGACTGGGAGAAGACATTTCATGTCCATGTAGATGCATCAGCCATAACACTTGGAGCTATCTTGGCATAGCCAGGAGTGGAGGATTTGGATCAGCCCATAGCATTTGTGAGCAGAAAACTATCAGAATCAGAGTATAACTATAACACTATGGAGGGAGAAGGCCTAGCTATGGTCTATGCACTGCAAAAATTCAGACATTACTTATTGGGGAAACACTTTAATATGTTCAAAGATCACTCATGCCTAAAATACCTAGTCAACAAGCCAATGTTGGGGGAGATAATCTGTCACTGGTTACTACTATTCCAAGAATTTGACTTTGAAGTAATAGTTAAGCTAGGAAAATTGAATGCAGGACTTGACCACCTATCAAGAGTCACAAATGGAGAAGAACCTATGAATTTAGAGGACAACTTTCCAGATGCACAACTATTTTCAGCCCAAATCATTGATGAACACTTCACATATATCATTCAGTACTTGAGCATGGGTACTGCGCTGCAAGGATATAACACCGCACAGAAGAAAAACCTGGTAGTCCGCGTTGTTGACTATCAATTGATTCCAAGAAACTTATACAAATTGCGCACAGATAACATCTTCCAAGATATGTGCTAGAACACGAAAGACCACGAGTTTTAGTAGAATCCCATGAAGGAATAACAGGAGGGCACTATGCAGGCAAAGCTACCGCACATAAGGTATTACATGCAGGACTATGGTGGCTGACGATTCACAGAGACTCGAAGGAGTACTGTCAAACATGTGATGTATTTCAAAGAGTAGGCAAACCCAACATAAGGGACACGATTCCATTACGACCACAAGTAACATTACAGGCATTTGATAAGTGGGCAATAGAATTTGTGGGACCAATGAAACCACCAACAAAGATAACAGGAACTAGGTACATTATCACTGCGACAAAGTACCTAAAAAGATGGTCTGAAGCCGCACCAGTGAAGGATTGCAATGCAGAAACCACAACACACTTTTTATTTGAACAAGTCATCACTCGATTTGGGTGCCCAAGAGTTTTGATGAGAGATGAAGGCACACACTTCATAAACAACACCATCAGAGCTATAGCTGAAGAGTTTGAAGTCCATCATCAGAAGAGCATGCCATATCACCCACAGGCAAATGGCACAGTGGAAGCATTCAACAAAATCCTGGAGAATGTGTTGACAAAGATTTGTAATGTCAACAGGGACGAATGGGACCTCAAAGTACCAACAGTATTATGGGCCTACAGGACTATGTGCAAAAAGTTGACAGGGCACATGCCATTCAAACTGGTCTATGACCAAGAAGTAGTGGTGCCATTAGAATTTTTAGTACCAAGCTTGCGCGTAGCCGCAATCACACATATGACCGAATGAGGCACAATACACGAGTGACTAAATCAATTAATGACCATGGAGAAAGACCAGATCTTAGCAGGGTTCCACCAATAAGTTTAGAAAGCAAGAGACAAAGCTTGGCATGACAGGCACATCGAGAAGAAAACTTTCAAGGAAGGATATCTAGTACTGATGTATGACAACAAATCATTTCAACATCCAGGAAAGCTAAGAATGCATTGGCTAGGACCATACGAAGTAAAATCTATCACATATGGAGGAGATGTACACTTTAGAGACTTATCAGGCGCAAAACTCTGAGGAATGATCAACGAGAGGCGACTGAAGTTGTACAAGGACAGTCGACCACCCACTGCACAGCAAAAAAAAAAAAAGGATTTTAAACGATACCAATAGAGGCGCATCGCGATGAAGAATGAAAGGGAACACATGCTTAGGAACACAAACTTGGAGAGGAGAGGGACAACGACTAGGCCACGATGAAAACAAGCGGGAAAAGGAAAGTCGGGAAAAGCAGTACGACAAGACATCGTTAGGTAGAATTAAAGGACAAAAAGGACCGATGGGATGCCACATTAAACATGCCAACTGGAGACAACAAGGAAAAGTAATGGCAAGTATGAAACTTACGGAGGTGCATTGAACCCATAATTAAAGAAGCGTCCTCAACAAGCTTCATGGGATGCCCATACAACACACGAATGCGGGAGAAAACAGTCTATTTGTGAAAATAAGAGTAGACAGAGAGAGATAGAGGCTAAAAAGCACAGAGCGAGTTCACATAGATCACAGAGACCGTTCAAATTCAAAAAACGTTCGACATTCACCACCATGGCACCACCAAAGCAAGCAGAAGCGAGCCAGACTTCCAGAAAAACCAGAGTTCAAACTAGGTCACGAGTACATCTGGACGAAGGTGAACAATAGTCATTGGAGATCATCAATGTCGATGAAATCCCATCTCCAGACACAACACCGGTGAACCCTACACCTATACTGGAAGAAATCCAACAACCAACACCAGAGGGAACACATACAAATATACCGACAGAAGTATAGGAGCCGCCGAACCATGACACAAAAACCTTGAAGGAGGTGCAAACAGAGAACACTGAAGCAGCTCCGAAAGTCAATGGAACGACGCTGAATCTCAAATCAGAAGTTGAGCCAGACAAGTCTCAAATGACCATATCATACCACCCACTAGAAGGAACGATCGAATATGTCACAGGTTGGCTGGATTGGTATTCCGAAGCACAACTGAAAGCCGTTGGAACTTCGAGCCAACCACCACCGCTGAAGAAAGACAAGCTGCAGGTACCTAGGTCACCTCACAAGAAACCTCTCACAACAATCATTCTACCACGTATACTAGATGGGGTACAGGAAGGACCAGACCTGCTGGGTCATATAGGGAAGCTAAAATACTCAGACCATGATGTAGCAAACACAAACAAGTTTCCGGAACTTGCAAAGAGGGTATACTTACAGACTGTGGGCACAAATTCGGTTGGGGAACCGACTCATCAACCACTTTAATGGGCAACCATGTTGGAGAAAACAAGAATTTTAGGTCTATTGGACCTACCACATTTTAGCAGAGGTCAGTAACATGCGTCAAACAATTGTTATCAGTCACGCATGGCGGGGACATATGGTTGGACAAACTCGTCTTGATAGACATAGAGCTTATTGCCATCATAACAGGATTGCCATCCTGGGGCATGGATCCCACGAAGTTTCTGGATGAGAAAGACAGGGAGAAGACGCTAGCAGAAGAGATGAAGAATAAGTATGGCACCGACAGGGGGAAAAGAGAGATCATTATCAAGAGGATAAACGATGCTGCAACACAATTAGGCACGAACATATTAGCCTGCAAGCTGCTAAGAAAATGCCACAGGGAGGAAGTTTCGGCTGGAGTTGTCGCAGTTGCAGCTCAGTGCATAGAGGGAACCACAGTGAGCTGGGCACCGTACCTCTTGAACTTATTCCTGGATTACTGCAAGGATGTGAAAGATCAAGGAACATAGTTTCACTATTCATGGTTGATCATGTTAATAGCCTTTATGGGCTGGAAGGAACCAAGGTATGTAACTTTTTGTACTGGACCAAAGCCGAACCAGGGAGTGAGATACTTACTGCTGAGAGCTACGCCAGATGCTAGGCACAAAAGGATGAACAGGTCCATATTTGAAGGATACCTACGCGACCTACAGGAATCCATCAGTAGAATGTGGAGAATAACACCAGAGGCTATCGCGCGGTATAGGGACATCGAAAACTTCAAGGCCACACGACATACAATATGGATACATGCAAGGAGGGATCCTGATAAACAATGGCTACATATGTGTTATTGTATCACAAAGGGTGACATCGACATGGTCATTAGCGAATGGGACTATGAATGGAGGATTCCAGTCCTCACCCATGAATTGCCAGAAAGAACAACAAAAGAAGTGGCAGGGCAGGGAGAAACACAGCCTCAGGAAATCCAAGTGCCCAAGAAACGGAGGACGGGCCAGACAAAGACAAACAAGATAGACAAAGGGACAATGAAGACAGGTACCCAGAAGGGGAAGAAGGAGAATACACAACCAGCCAAAGAACAACAGAAGTAGGAAGAGGTCGCACAAGGGACCACAACAAGTCCCAACTCACATGAACCGAGGGGGAATAAGAGGCCAACTACACAGACAAGAGGAGCGTGCAAGAAAACAAAGTCCCAAATAACACCTCCAGAGCATACGATCATAGATGACGATGGGGAAATGATATCCCATATGGTCTAGGATGGTCTAGCTGAGGATTTTGACCATGCTGCACACCACAGAGATAAGATTCAAGAGGAGATGGAAGACATGTGACAATTCCTCAAACAAATCGGGGAAATGCAGGCAGTAGGTAGCAATAGGGGAACAAAACCATCAACACCATAGACAAAGGAAAGAATGGAAGAAGAAGAATGAGATCCAGTCCATCCAATACTGTAGCCAAACGTAACATTCCACATCACACCTAGTATGCTGCCCATGGACGAGATCGTGGGGTAGACACCCTTGAAGGACTTAAGCTAAATCCAACTCGTGTTGACACAGATACCATCTAGGGCACTACACAAGTTGCAGGTTAGCGTAAACCACGAGGTACAGTCATGCACACACAAATACTTAGTCGAATTGCAGAAGGCAACAGAAAAACGAGACATGTTGGAAATAGTCTATGAGCAGGCTAAGTTAGAGACCTAGGAGGAAAGGGAGCACATGAAAGGATTGGATCAGAAAGTGGCAGGAACTTACGAGAATATTCCACGGGCTGCACAGAGGGATGAAATCACAGCAGCATAAAATATTGATCATATTGCACAGGCAATCGATCAATATCAGAAGGAGATCGAGAATCTCCGGGAGCAGCTCACAACCACCACTCCACCAGTAGTGAAGGAGAAAAGGAAGCAGGAAGAAACAACACATTTGCAGAAGATAGAGAAACATGTCAACACAACAACTGACTTGTTCGATAAAGCAACTTAGCTTTGGACTAAGTTAGAGGAGGATCAACAGGTCCAAAAGTGGGACAATGAAGAAGAAAGGATTAACGCAGTGATCCAAGACCTAAACCAGAGGTAGAAGACAATGCCAATCACAAAACACATCAAAGGGGCGCAAGACATGAAAAATTTGTAGGCAGAGCTCACCACTGTGCAAACACAGAAACAAGAGAAACATGCTCAAATGGAACCACTACAAGAGCAGGTAGCAGAAGTCCTGAAACAGGCAGAAGAAGCCAAGACACATATAGCACAGACCCAAGAAGAGTACATGGAATTGATCAGTGACGAAATAACAGTCTAGATAGTGGAAACACTCAGGGAGAACACTGCGTAGGTGCAGACACAGGCAAAACATAGCTCAAGGAAAAGTTCTAGGCGATCACCAAGGAGATCGAGGAAGCACACAAAGGCTAGGTGGCTCGAGACGAGCCACATGTCAGTGTTGGGGGACTATTGGAGGCAGGCTAAAGCGGAAAAGCAAGACATTTTTGGGAAAGAAGGCATGCATGAAGAAAGCGATAGCTAGAAGGAAGAACAACACGCGCACATGCAGGAGAGACCTAATGATGCTAGGGTTAGGGTTTTGGGAATGTATTGGAATGGATGAATAGCCATAAATGTATAAATATAGATACTTAGGTATCATAAGGGGTTGGTTGGTATATATACCTAGGTATTGTTGGGTTTTCGGGAATCAGAAAGACTAGTCGTTGTTATAGCGAGAAGTATTGTAGCGAGATGATATGTGAGATTCTGCCGTATGATCTATTTTGTATAAGCTGTTGAGCTAGAGAGGATGAAGGGAGGTAGATCTTGAGGGTTAGATCGCATGTTGAGGAGCCTGGTGCGATTTGGCCTGCCTCATATAGATCTTACCCGACAAAGAAGAGTTGT
The DNA here is from genome assembly GCA_009831015.1 of Picea engelmannii. Classification (NCBI taxonomy): domain Eukaryota; kingdom Viridiplantae; phylum Streptophyta; class Pinopsida; order Pinales; family Pinaceae; genus Picea; species Picea engelmannii. The sequence goes on along the minus strand of ML809099.1, from coordinate 34,891 downwards.
AAGCGCGCGGCGCTGTAGATGCGGAAACACTATAATAAAAGAGCTAAGAGCCAAATATTTGTGGATGTAGCCTAGGAGGGGGTGAACCATGGGAACATCTGTGTTGTGTGATGAATGCATGCATATCTTTATCATCTTTTCAGTAGTTATTGTTATGCTTAATGAATGAGTTGTTATATTTCCTGCTTATTCGCCAAGGAAAGTATATTGCATTTACAATTATAATAATGGTTCAATATTCAGTTCTGATATATTACGCTCAATCCTAGGCTGTAAACACATGAGTCTTACAACCACCCATTAAATCTATCTCGGGTGAGACTGCGCAGTGCATCCTGTGTGTTGTGTTGCCTTCTGGTTTACCAGGAGGGCCGATAGTTTTAGAGGATTTGTTGGAAACCCGGATAGACATGAACCCTGGGTCAATCAACTCAGACAATGTATAGAAGAAGAGACAACCAACAATTATGTAAAAAAAAATTAATTGTTACACATTCTTTGGGTCAGACTAGGAGGTTTGTGATTACAGGGTGCTTTCTAGTTGATCAATATAGCCTCATTTATTATGTTAGTACAATAGCTTAATTATGTCATTACTAAATACAATTCTCTCTTATTACATACAATTAAATGACTATAACTGTGAGCCCAATGATGAGTAATTAAAGTATGCCCCAAGGAATGGTTACAAAAGAATGGTGGCATATTTAGAGCCCATGCCCAATGTAATTAATTATTAATTATGTGTATAATTTTTAACTTCTAAAAAGTTCTAATTATTCATTTATTGATCGAAATATATTATATTCTTATGGACTAATGATGATGAGGGTGACTTGTAGGGATCAAGGGTATTGACAATTGCTTAACCTATATGTTTTTTATTATACCTTCTAATGTTAGCAATTTTTTATTATATTGAACTTACATTCGTCTATTATGTTTCTACAAAGTGACAATGCAGAGGGTTCAAAAGATGAGTAGGGAAGTGACAATAGTTTAATCAACTTCCAATGTCAAATTCATTTCACTTCTTATATGTGTACATGTCTTTCATGCAATGTTGTATAGAAAGTTGGTATTTCCTTGGGATGATAGTGTATCCTTTGTTTATGAGAAAAAAAAATACATGGTTATTTTACAATTTAATTTAAAATTTCATCATTGCATTTATATATACATGGATTTTTGCTTCCATGGTGTGAAATTGATTGAATGTTAGTGTGGTAAAATTTAATTATTGTGTTTGTGGATACATGGTTTTTTGTTGTAATGGTGTGAAATTCACTTAATGTTATGGGGTATTGCATTCATATACACATGCATGGTTTTTGCTTTCATGATTAATACACTATAAAATAGGCTTATACTAATCATCAATCTCATCAATATTTAAATATTATAAACAATAATAATAATAATAGTAGTAGTAACAACAACAACAACAACAATAATCATTGTTATTATTATTAATATTAAAATAATAATAACAATTATTATTATTATTATTATTATTATTATACTTTTTATTATCAATAATTAAATTAGTTAATAATAAGAATTAATTAAATACAAATAATTATATAATAGAAAATAATAAACCACTAATAAAAATTATGTTGTAATTTTGATTATAAAATGATGCAGTTTTGACATTGATGATGATCATGGTGATGATGATTAACGTCCACTAAGACCGAATTGGTCTATCATACCTTAAGAGGGTAAGTGATTACTTTTGATTCTTTAGAATTTTGTTTCTGTGCTCGAAAAGCATTAAGAGAAGCTTTCCAAGATCACCATACTTTTGTTGAGTTAAGCTGTTAGGAAGGTTGGTAGTGTGATAAATATTTTGAAAATGAGATCTAATATGGGTATAGGCTGGACAATCTAAGAGAAAGTGATTTTCATCTTCAACCTTCTTAGTGTCACAAAGGTGACACACTCTTTCATCCCATGGCGTT
>ML809099.1:0-19457 GCA_009831015.1 Picea engelmannii | reverse complement strand
AACCTTCCTTAACTTTAAAAACAAGAGACTATCATTTTCATCAAACTTTTCTTTAGTCTCACATGCCTAGTTTTGGATTAGTCAACAACCCTAACTTGAAGTAATCATAACTTTGAACCTGTAATGTATAAAGATCTAAAAATTATACACAATGTTCTTCAATGTGTTTTATGCAATTCCTCCAAGTGTCACTACTTTGAACCTCTCAGAAAAGGAGTTATAGCAAAAATGACATACCTTGCTGAATTCTGGCTTATTCTAGAGAGCGACCTTGTAGAGCGTGCCCCACACAAAATATTTGATGAATTGATCTGAAACTATTACACAAAATACTACAGACTATAACCTAACCAACACATTTGGTCTCACTAAATTTGGATCTATTATGAAGAATTTATGACATTTTAACCCAAAACACCTGATTTTGACTAGTTTCAGGATTGACCACAAACCCTATTTTCCACGGAGTGTAACTCCAAAAATACAACGACCCACAAGATGAATTTTTTACCACAGATACTTGGATATGTTTTATTACTTGCATATCAATTCACGGTCTGAATCATTATAGAAAAAAAGTTATAGCGAAAATGGTGAGATGACCTGTAAATAACATACCTTAGAAAGCACCATCAAAAGAATTTATCCTTCCTTGCATTTCGGCCTTCTTTTCTTCACCTTCACATAAATAACATATTAAAAAATTGTAGTGACCCCTCATTACTATTGGAATTAATGGCCACGAAACCCATTATTGTGGGAAATGAAGGAGTAAAGACATGAAACACCTTATTGAGGGGTGTTCCTTGAATTTAAGTGACCATGGAAAGTAAGTTAAGGCCTTGTAACCTCACACTATAAGGAACAATTTAAATAAATTAACAAGAAATTCCCATGAAATAGGTCAATGTTGCCCATTAATAAATCATAAGGGATACACCAAATTAAGAGTCAAAAAATTCTCCAAGGAAACTAAGAACTCACAACATTCATTTAAAGGAAAATACTAAATAAACTATTCCCTTGGGATAAAAATGAAAGGCATGAGATATAAGAAGGAAAAGGTTTGCTGAACCTCTTGTTGACGAGAGGAAATGAAGGTTCATGTATCAACTTTTCAACCTATTGATCGACTAAACCAATAAGAGGCGGGCATGATCACCTTGATTTTATAGCCTCCGTATTAACATAACCTTTCCCCTCATGATAGATCGAGCGAGAGACCATAAAAAATTATTCTAAACATATATCCACATAAAATCATACATGTATGTACTAATAATTTCAACAAACACACAAAAGGTATTTCCTTGCCACTTTAAACATTTATATGATTTTTTTATTATCAATAATAAGATCTTAAAACGCAAAGAGAATACTACACATAACATCAAGTGGAAATAGAAATTGAGATATGTATAAAAAGAATATAAAATCTAATATATACAATGGATGAGAATGACATTTAGATAAAAGAAAGAAAAAGACAAAATAAGAAATATGAATATGAGAAAAACAATCTTTTTTATTCTCATCAATATATTAGAATGACAATCTTGAAGATCTTTTAGACTCTTGCAAAAGTTTGGACCAAAAATATGTTCTTGCATAGACAACTAGCGTTTACGAGAACTCTTGACTGTTATGTAAATGACATACAAAATATTTAGACTGAAAAAGGTGAAACACACTTCTATGAATGCTTATGGACGCTGGTATTAGTCTCTACAATCATAAAACCAATTAGACGAGCTAATGGAGGAAACAATAAATATTTTTTTCTTTCGTGAATAAACAATAAGATATACCTTTTGCAAACAAAAAGTTCAGGGTTTGACCTCCTATTTTTCCATTTAAAAAAGAATTCCTATTATCAACAAAACTGTTAGACCCTAGTGATTCTTAGAGTATTGTTAAGAAAATGACTTTAAAAACAAGAAAATTTCTTTATGCATACCATAGCAAGTTTGTAAAAAAGAGCCCTGTTGCTTTTCGAGGGTTCACCTTTATACTATTTGTTACCAAGAAGTTTGTAACTTCCAATATTCGTTATGAACTGGAAATGTTAACTAATTGTTAATGAGGGATGAATGTGTGCTGAGTCCTGTTCATAAAATGGACACAAATATACTTCAAATACGACTATATGTATAACACGAAGCCAAGTGATTTTTTGTGTAATCAAAGCTAGGGTAAAAAATGAATAGAGTGAAAAAGTTGGTTATCAAACACATACCAAACTAACACATAGATACTATGAAAGGTTAACCATATGTATCAAATGCTTACCTCACAAAACAAAGTGTTGATCCATAGTTGCATCCTCCAAGTCGTTGAATGGCTGAGACCACCACTATGTCTGAGAATCACCGGTCATTTTCCATACAATCTTGGTAGGAAGCTCAAGAAAATCTCTCGATCTTGTCCATACCTCACAATAATGAATGTGAGACGATATGAGATTGACATCATTAACTCCATACTAGACCAGGAGTCGTTGATGCGCATGGTTGAAGTTTGGCGACAATCCCGGCTAGGACGATGACCATGTGGCAATGCCGAATTATGTGTGGGATCCAATGTAATGTATCCACCGTTGATCTAACACCGACCTCTATAAATGCGATGGATGTTGGGTAAGTACCTATCATTTCATAAATTAACTCTTAACATTGAGACATGAGCTTCATATCCATGTATCAAGTGGTGGATTTCATGGTACATGAAGTCCCCATGAATTTGAATTTGTAAAACTTATGACCATATTAACCAACACAACCATTGTTACTCATATAAACCATATTTGCACATTAAACCATGTATGAGGTCCATAATATGACTATTAAAATGAACTATGACCATTGTGACTTCAAATAGGCATGGTATATAATATATCAACTCGAATGGACCTCATATATATATATATATATATATATATATATATATATATATATAAACAACATAACACCCATATATACTCAAACTTAGGATTCATAAGGTCCACCACCATATGTTCATAAAAAACCATTTCAATTTAATTTTGTACTAGTTCATATGTCTCTTTTACTTGCGTGTTCTATTATTTGCGTCACATAAACAAGAAAAATGAGCCAGTCTTCATAATACACAACCAATGTAAAGCAAATTTCTTTAGGAAAGCGCCCCCACCCCCCCGCCCCTTTCTTTGTTCGTAACACATAACAAGTGTGTCAAAGACAATCAAATGGAAAATAATGATTGTGAAGGAAGGGTGAAATCAAGAAAGTAAAAGTGACTAATGATTTCACAATACTTTGCAGAATCTGATCATGATGCTATTAAAGGCATCAACAAATGGCGACTCCACTGGGAGGGCTATGTGAGTAGGCTAAATTTAGTATCACTAGTTTTGCAGAGACAAGCATGATTGAACTGTGAAGAGACTCAAATAAACTAGACAACAAGATGAAAATAATGGGTTTGCATACTCAGATTGTGAATAAGGGTAGGCGGTTAGAACGACAAAGGGATTTACAAATTCTAAATGAAAACAAGTCCCTTTTTAAGAAACAACAAGCTAAGGGTCAAAGACTGTCTTACTGATATCAAGTCACCTCAACAATATTTTTTTTTTCTTACTATAACCCTGCATCCATATAAAGCTCCATAAACTAGTTAGTTGGTTAGCAAAGAACAAAGTATTCACTCCTAAAAAAAATTGAAACTTTATTAGTTTCTTGGTTTTTATAAGACAAACTGTCAGAGAAATGTATCAAATAGAAAAACATGAAAGTAAAAGATGCTATAAACTTGGAAAATAAGGAAAAAAAATTTGAATGACAACAAAAATAACAACACGAAAATTGAAAAGAACGAGAAACATTAAAACCAATTTTTTCTTTTTAAAAGGTATTCTAAATGATTGAGTTATTTACAATTGAGGTGACCCTGAATGAGGGTCATGATAATGTTTGAGATGTGAGCCATTTGTGGTTTATAAAAGTAGTCTGAAATAATTATCCTTTAATAAATACGATTTATTTCCCACTAATGCAACAATGACATACATACCAATTCGTAATTTCTAAAAATTTTCATGTTTACCCTTATCTGCATGAGAATAGTCCCATAATAAAACTTTTTGTCCAACATCAAAAGTTCCAAATCTGGCACGTTTATCAAAATATTTATTGATGGACTGTTTCTTTTTTTCAATATTATTCAGAGCATGTTCACGTTGTTCTTCCAAGGAAAATAGAGTATGGAAACATTGTGATAGATCTGACTCATTTAATTCTTCAACCTGAAAAGCAAGTCGAAATGAAGCTAACTATAGCTCAACATGCATACCAATGTCTTGACCATAGAGGAGTTGGAAATGAATGGCACCTATACTTATCTTAGTTGTGGTTATATCAACTCATAAGGCATAATGTAGCTGTAGATGTCATTGCCTACGTTTTTCATCTATGGTTCTCATTAAAATTTTAATTAGTTTTTTATTGCTGGACTCGACCAATCCATTTCTCTATGGGTAGTATGAAGAAGAAACATAATTTTTAACCCCAAAAGTATTACAGGATTGGGTGAATTTAGAAGAGAGGAAGGCTGGACCATTATCAGATACGATTCCAAGCAAGATTCTAAATCTGGAAAATATATTGGTTTCAAGGAAGGAGATCACTTGATCATCAATGGAATTTGTGAGGGGAACTCCTTCATACCACTTACTGAAGTAATTTGTTGTATTTAGGATACATATGTGCTAGATGACGATGGTGGGTTTGTGGGATCAATAAATTCAAGGCCCCATTTTGCAAAGGGGAAAGAAGTGATGACGGGTTTCTGTCAAACAATTGGTGTAGGTTGATGGACAGTTGGTCTGGATTGTTGGTTGTCATTGATGTCAACCCTAGGAGAGTGATATTTTAGATTGATGTCAACCCTTAGTGATTGATGTCAACCCTTGGAGAAGTCCGATAGCGAATTCTAGTAGCAAAAAATCAGTGTGGTTAGGGAACCCAAGTTTGATTGAGGTATAAAGGCACGAAGATCAGTGAATAGACAGGTAAGACTATTCTAGATGGATAGTACATGCCATGCCATTTCCGGTGACATGTGTAATGCCACATAAATCCTCACGGTTATAGAGTTATGGCAATGCAAAGTTGGAGAACCCTCATGAGTTATCTAGAAGCCCCTAGAAGGTCAAAGAAGTCAATTATTCTAGAAGTGCCTAGAAGAAGTGTACCAGTCAAATCGATGGTAACTAGAAGTTAATCATGGGTATGGTTGTTGCATTAAAAAAATAATTAAAAATAAATTAGTTGTAACAAGGGGTTGTGAGTAAAGATAAATTATTTAAATAATAAAGTAAGTCTAAGTGGTTGTAAAGAGGAATTATTTAAATAATAAAGTGGTTGCAACAAGGAGTGGTGAGTTTACTATTTATGGATAAGTCCAAGTGGTTGCAAGAGAAATTATTTAAATAATAAAGTTAGTTGCAACTAGACGCAGAGAACTTACTATTTGTGGATAAGGTAGTTATAAGTGGACAAGTGGTTAGAGGTGGGTTAGCCCTAAAAGAAGGAAGTTGTGTTAAGTTGGTTAGAAGGTAACCCCTTGAGGAAGCTACATGGAAGTATAAATAAGAGAGCAAGGCTCTTCCATTAACACTTACTCTACCTATTTGAATATTATTGAATATCTATTTTGAAAGGTCTATTGTAGGTACACATTGATACATTTTGTTATGCAAGTCTAAGGTGGTAAAGGAGGGTTGATGGCGGAATTTTCATAGCTGAAGAAATAATGACAAAACCCTATGTTATGAGGCGTACGTGAGATAACAATACAATAGGGTGTGTACATACATGGGCCAACAATATAATAGGGTGCGTACGTACACGAGCTAATAGTATAATAGGGTGCGTACATGAGGGTAAAGACATAGAAACTTGAGAAGATGAAGATGCCAAGTCTCTAGATTCTGAGAGAAAGCTCCAAGGAAGGTCTAAAATGATCAGGTACATCAAATCTATCCACTGGTTCAAAAGGTATGACTTATTTCTATGAGTAGTTGGATTTTGTTGTATACATGAGTAATGTTTATGGGGGTTTGAGGATTTTCCCTAGAGAGATTATTGGCTGCATGGGACTTACTATATAAGTCATATCTACAGAAAAAAAATGCTAGTATAATCAATATTTATCATTGATACATCTTCGAAGTTTGGAGACATAGCTAATATTCCTTGGTACATGGTTGAGGGTTTTTAGTTGTGACGTGTTAGTGAAGTTGTTGGTTAGTTTGAGGTAGATCTATTGTAGTACATGGATGGTACACGTGTGAGTGTTATTCGTGTATCTTATGGTACATTGTGATTATATGGATGTCGGTGGCCTCCCACCTATTCCAACTGGCTCATTTTGGCAATTTTCTGGTTTGGCAATTTTTCCCCCAGTTTTCGGGTCCCTGAGCGAGGTCGTTTTGAGGAAATAAACAATGTTTTTTAGGGCTATCCATAGTCAAAATGACGTTTGATAGATATTAGAAAAATGTTTAGTCCTCGAATAGACCTTTCCAATGGGCTATCGTGCACCTAAAACAAAGATCATATGCAAAAGTTACGACCCCGAGAAGTTGATGTACCAACTTACCCAATCGGGGTCCACACGACTTTTGACGCTTCATCTCCTAGGGTTAGGTATTTTGGAGGTCTAGGGTTTTTGATATTCCTGTTTATTGTAAAAAGGAATTCAAAGCCTCATTTTAATCATCTTCTTTTGAATGAGTGCAATCGTCACATCTCTTCTCAGAGATAAGCCACCACCATTCTAGCAAGATTGTTTCTGCTACATTTTACAATTTCAACTTATTTCCTTATTGAATAGAAATTGGTTTTAATGTATATATTTTATTCCGTGTTAAGCATATTTTGATAAAAATCTGTATTCATTTCGTTCTTCAAATATATTCCAGATCAGTGGTATCATAACGGTTTTCTCCTTGTCGTTCTTAATGCATGTCCCCAACGAGGTCAGGGTACAAAGAATTGGGTCTTGAGCTTGTTTCTCTTGAGGAAAAATGATCTCGCACGCCCAAATGAACTCTCATGGAATAAGAAAAGAAAGACGATGGGACAAGAGATCCCTTCAAAATGTTTCTCGAGGAATCCCTCACACAATAGAGGAATGAGATGATGAATAGTTTTTCACAAATCCTTCGGCGACTACCAACAGGTGACACATATTCCTCAAATGGAGGCACCTCCCCCTTCAAGGTACAAATCAACTTCGATATTCCTATATTTGAAGGTCAAATAGATGCAGATGTAGTAGAAAAATTGTTGAATTTGCTAGAAGGGTATTTCTCTATCCATAACTTCTCGAATAGAGAAAAGATTACTTTTGCACTCCTCAAAGTCGTCCCCCGTGTCAAATATTGGTTGGAAACTTTCTCTGAGCAAAAGGAAATAGAGGAACCCTCATTATATAGAGTTGCAGTCACCTGGGAGTCCTTTAGGGATGTTATTAAGGAACAATACTACCCTGTTGGAATTTATGACGACCTGTACACAAAATGGACCACGCTGTGACATGAAAGAGACCAAGCAGTGCCTGAGTTCACAAATATCTTCGATAACTTGCACACCAAGCTGGGTATCAAATATTCTAAGCGACATCTGGTGCTCGAGTATCACAATGGTCTGTATAGATACATCCAGGCCGAAATGGAGTTTTTGGACATCTCATCCTTGGGCGTGGCTTACCGATATGCCGTCAAAATCAAGCAGAAGCTCAAACAAAAGATGCGACAATTTGGGTCTGGGAACCCTTCACAACAAAATCCTAGAAAGGATGACCCCAACCGGCATAAAAAATGACAGAGTAAAGACGGAAAACCTCAGGACAACCAATCTAGGCCGCAAGCAAATAAGGACACCAGAAAGACAAAGAAAGATACCGGGAAGTGGTGCGACTTCCATAAGAGCCCCTGACATAACATTGTTGATTGTCGCTCGAAGAAGTCACTGGTGGCTGAGGTGAAATCCTATGAATCAGATGCGGGTTCCGACTCTGAGTCAGAAATAGAAAGGGGGAGACAGATCATTGACGTAGAACCCAATGCTACCGTTGCTACTACCAAGATCCAGCCCGATGAACCAAAGGAGCCAGAGGAAGGCAAGTGCCTTTTTCATTCACAGATGTGGGTGAAGGGAACCCCATTGCAGTTCATCATTTATAGTGGTAGCCACAAGAACCTCATCTCAACATAGGTTGTCAAATGACTCACCCTGCTAAAAACACCTCACCTGCAACCCTACACCATCGAATGGCTCCACCAAGGAAGCGACATCTGCGTCATCCAACAATGCCACATGTCATACGACATCAAGCCCTTCAAAGACGAGGTATTGCATGATGTTTCCCCTCTCAAAGTTTGTAATGTTCTTTTGGGCCAACCATATTTATGGAAACATCATTTTGTATATGAGTCTAGGCCTCACAGTTTTATTATAACTTTGAACAAGAAATTGTACAGGATACCCGAGGCAATCCCACCTAGTGCTATCTCCTTGATCTCTGCAAAGAAATGCAAAAAGGTCATCTCTTAGACAGGGAATTTTGTCTTCTTCATGATTCAATCTCAGAATGAGCGAAAGATCGTAGCCACATCTAGGGTCTCCGCGACTGACCTATCCACACAACAGAAGAAAGTGGATAAGGCCATGAAAGAATACTCAGACATCTTCTCCTCACCTACCGGGGTACCTCTGCACTATCAGGTCAAGCACCCCATCGATCTGACCCCCAACGCACCACTGCCCAATGGGCTATTATACCACCGCTCTCTATTAGAGAATGAGAAGATCAAGCGACAGATCTAAGAACTGCTCCACAAGGGGCACATTCGTCCCAACTCATCACCTTACGGGAGCCCAATCTTGCTGGTACAGAAGAAAGATGGAACCTGGCGAATCTGCATTGATTACCAGGCCTTGAATAAAATCACAGTAAAAAACCGGTACCCGATTCCCCGAATTGACGAACTCCTTCATAAACTCATGAGGGCCAAATACTTCATTAAGATTTATCTAAAGTCTAGCTACCACCATGTCCTGATAGAACATATATATGTATGGAATACCAACTTCAAGTCAAAGGAAGGTCTTTCTGAATGGTTGGTCATGCCTTTGGTTTGACAAATGCTTCAGCCACTTTTATGAGGATGATGGATGATATCCTTCAACCATTCACCAATGCGTTTTTAGTGGTGTATCTGGATGACATCCTCATTTACAACAAGACTTGGGAAGAACACTTGTAGCATATTCAACAGGTTATGCACACCCTGTGACAACACCAACGCTACGCCAACTTGGAAAAATGCTCCTTCGGCATGGACAGGGTTCATTACCTGGGCCACATCATTGTTCAACATGGAATACATATGGATCCAGCCAAAATACAAGTCATTCGTGATTGGCCAACCCCAACTACACTCACTGAGCTTTGAAGATTCTTGGGCCTTGCCAATTTCTACCACAAGTTCATGTTGGGATTTTCCCATATTGCATGGGCCCTCAACCAAGTAAACATGGGTGGTGGTAAGGAGAAATTTGAGTGGGGCTAGTCCCAACAAAAATCATTCGATGATTTGAAGTAGCACTTGTGCTCAACCTCGATACTTTCACTATCAGACCTACAACAAACCTTTGAGATCGAGACATATGCTTCACACTATGCTATGGGCATCGTTCTCACTCAACACAACCAACCCGTGGCCTATCATAGTGAGACACTATTAGATGTTGTCTGTAAGTACCCTACTTACGACAAAGAAATGCACTCCATTGTGCAAGTCTGCTGCCAGTGGAGACATTACATTCTTGGGAAGGAGACATTCATCCACACAGATGATAATCCACTGCAGTTCATGCAGACACAAGGAAAATTGCAAAATGAATGCCATTAGAAGTGGTCCACATACTTGCATCAATTCCACCTCAACATCAAGTATAAAATGGGAAGCACCAACCACATCGTTGATTGCCTCAGTAGACCGCTAGTCGCGACACTCACCACGGTGCTAGACTCTTGTGGCCATGAGACCTCTAGATGGCCCCAACTCTATGATACAGACCCAGACTTCACCACCACCTACCAAATGTTGGGCACAAACACAGTTGTTGTTAATTTCCATCTTCAGGACGGGTTGTTGTGCCGTCTGGGCCATATCTGCGTTCCATCAAGCGAGTGAGCGAATCTGATATGGGAATCCCACTATAGTCGGGTGGAAGGACACTTCGACATCGAAAAGATAGTGGCAATGCTGCAGAAATATTTCTACTGGCCGAAACTTCGACAAGAGGTCAACACGTATATCAGGTCATGTACTGTCTGCGCGATTGCCAAACCGACCACTAAGAAACAGGGCCTGTACACCCCTTTTCCTACTACTGACAGGCCATGGGAATCCATCTCAATGGACTACATGTCGGGCCTCCCGTCCACCAAGCGGGGCAATGCCTGTGTTTTTGTGGTTGTGGATCACTTTTCTAAGATGGCGATTCTGGTCGTCTGCAAGAAGAGCATCACAACAGAGGCCACTGCCAAGCTCTTCTTTGAACGAGGATGGGCACATTTTTGAATCCCACAAAGCATTGTCTCAGATTAGGAAAGTCGATTTCTCATCACATTCTGGTCAAGCCTTTGGTCACTGCTGGACACCAAGCTCACCAAATCCACGACCTTCCACCCCCAGACAGATGGCCAAACCGAGGTAGTAAATCGAATGATCGTGCATATCCTGCACATATATAATTCCAAGAACCTTCACACATGGGATGAGAGTCTCCCTTATGTTCAACATAGCTACAACCGAGCCCTGCATATCTCAACTGACCACAACCCCTTTTAGGTGGGGTTGGGATTCCAACCATTGGGTCCCATAGATGTTGCACTACCCCTTGTGGTCACCTTGACCGACTCATCTCCTGCTCCAATCGAAGTTGACAAAGCCACCTGGTTCATTGAGTGGATCTAGCACATCCGCCAATAGGTTCAGAATATCCAACATAAGTCCAATGACAAGTACAAGCAGCGCCATGATCAACACCAGGTGCCACATAAGTTTCAGGTGGGCGACAAAGTTTGGTTGCACTTACAGAAAGAGCGCCTTACAGGACCCCATCGGAAGCTTCGCTCACTCTGTTATGGGCCATACAACATCACCAAGGCTGTGGGTGATAATTATTTCTATCTTAACATTCCTCCTTTCCTTGGCTTGCATCCAATGTTCAACGTGGATATCCTTCGACTGTATTTCCCACCATTATTGGACACCTTAGAGATAGAAGAACAACTGAAACCAACAATCTCAATCCCAACTGCATACAATAGGAATCCAATGATCATATTTTGGAAAAACATATCAAGGGCACTCGCTAGCAAAGGGTCCATCGTTATCGAGTTGTCAAAGGAGGGTAACTCCTACACTAAGGCAAGTGGCTCACCCGGGGCCAAATTCAATAGAAATTTCTTCATCTGATGGGGGAACTCAACACAATGGAGACCATTGCTTCCTAAGGGGGGAAGATTGATCTAGATGGATGTCAATGGCCTCCCACCTATTCCAACTAGCTCATTTTGGCAGTTTTCTAGTTTGGCAGTTTTTTCCCTAGTTTTTGGGTCCCTGACTTGCGGGGCCATTTTGAGGACCTAAACAACTTTTTTTAGGGATCACCACAATCAAAACGACCTTTGATAGATAGCATAAAAATGTGTAGTCCTCATATAGACCTTTCCAATGGGCTATCGTGCGCCTAAAACATATATCGTATGCAAAAGTTACAACCTCGGGAAGTTGATGTACTAACTTACCCAAACGAGGCGCACATGACTTTTGGCGCTTCATCTCCTAGGGTTAGGTTTTTTGGATGTCTAGGGTTTTTTACATTACTGTTTATTGTAAAAAGGCCTTCAAAGCCTCATTGTAATCATCTTCTTGCGAATGAGCGCAACCATCACATCTCTTCTCAGAGATAAGCTGCCACTATCCTAGCAAGCTTGTTTCCGCTGCATTTTACAGTTTCAACTTATTTCCTTATTGAATAGAAACTAGTTTTACTGTATATCTATTATTATGTGTTAAGCATATTTTGATAATAATCTGTATTCATTTCGTTCTGCAAATATATTCCGGATCACATTGTGAGAGGTTTTTTTAGTGGTCTTGATATATGATTGGTACACACTTGAGGCTACATAACTGTGATGTTTTTACACATTTTTTGATGTAAGGGTTTATGGTATTTGGATCATATGTTGTATAATGTATTGATAGAATAATTTTGTTGGTTATATTGGTATATATCTTTGATATATGGTTGAGATACATGTTGGGACATATAATTGATGAGTTGGCACATACATGAGGTGTATGGTATGGTGATGTTGTTACATGCATGGTGCATTGTTTTAGGCACTTGCTAGTAGACTTGTTGATACATGATTGGTACATGTTTGGTGCATTGTTAAAGGCACTTGCTAGTAGTGTTGTTGATACATGATTGATACATGTATGGTGCATTGTTAGAGGCACTTGCTAGTAGACTTGTTGATACATGGCTGGCATATGATTGATGCACTTGTTTTGGTACATAGTTGATGCACTTGTTATGGTACATGGTTGATGCAGTTGATGGTACATGTTGTGGTACAGTTTGATGCATGATACATGTTGGTACATGGATGAGACATATATCTTGTGATGGTATGTGGTGATGTTGGATCATGCTTGGTTGATGCATGTGTTTGTTGGAATCTAGTTGAGAGGTGTCTTTGGTATATGATCCATGTGAGAGGATCTAGTTGAGTATCAATGATAGTGACAGTAACAGAGGAAACAAAGAGTCAGAGTTCAGAAAGGTGAAAACCCTAGTTCTTAGAAGGTGTACATAGGCTGCAGTACAGATAGGCCGCATACATACGTGGGCTACCGTATAGATAGGTCACATACATACGCATGATGCAGAGCATATAGATCGCATATTTGTTGGTTTTGGTTGGTACATGTTGAGTACATGTACATGTTGATTACATGACAATGGTACAGGTTGGTTACAAGCTATTGGCACATATTGGTATAGGTTTACAATTCTCACAATGACAGTGTGACAGTGGTTTCAACATTTTACTTATATTTCAGGGCGACAGGATGGGGTAAGGATAGGTGGTTGTAGCCACCTTCCATTTGTAGCCGGAGAACATAGGGGGTTGTAGCCTCCTTCTGGTTTTAGCCAGATAATTGGGGAGTTGTAGCTTGCCTCAGGTTGTAGCCTGAAAATAGGGGGTCAGAGCCTCCTTCCAGTTGCAACTGGAGAATTGGAAGTTGGTGCTTCCTTGAATGTAATTCTTAAAGACATATAAGAAAAACATTCCATTGTTTTCTCTCACATTGGGTTTCCATGTAAAATACTGGTGTATTGTGCATTGTGTGGATGTGTCTATTATTTTTTATTATGCAATGATGGATGCTAATGTTATATGATGCAATAACATATTAATGATGAACTGATGAACATTGTTGAATAAGTTAAAGGAATATACATTGTGGTTAAAAGGATTAATAAGTGGTATAAATTGCTCATTACTGATTCATCCCCCCTCTCAGTAATCCAATAGTTTCAAAGGTAAATCAAATAGTTTAAGTCTCCTTGTAGGATGTTGGCATGCATCGCATGACTGCACAAATTTGAAAGAATATTTAAAAATTTTAGGCCAATAGTAACATGCTCGAGGATTTTATGGTCAGTTGATCAATCAACAAAATTTCCTCCAATGTGAATTATTTCATCACTAAAGCCATGAAGGGTTTTAAGCAACTTACTAACCATTCCCTTGTCAATGCAATGTAGTAAGATTCCATCAGGAGATCGTCGAAATAAAGAGGTGCCTAACACCAAGTATTTAGGGGCTTCCAACCTCAATCTTCAATGTTCATTATATTCTAAGGCATTAGGGCAGCGCTGATGAATCAGATAATAAACAATGTTTTTAAGCCAAGGATTATAAGCTAGCTCAATTTCTTCTCTTTCTATATATAACAAGTTAGAAAGATAATCTTCATCAGATTCAGGTTCAGGAGAAGAATGAGGGTGTTAGGCTAGTTGAATGGACAAATGCCTCCCTTTAATAGTGTTGGTAGTAGTAATAGTAAGATCACGCTCTTGAATCTTTGTGAGCCAATGTGCAAGTTTTTCTAAGAGGAGAGATTGTGAGAGAAAAAATTTAATAGCAGGCAATGGTAACTTCACTTTCATGTGTTTTCCTAAAATGAGGTGTATGAACTTTTCAATCACTTTAACCAAATGATAAGCATGTTTCTTAATCAAAGAATACTTCATGGCTGTATCATAAAGGATTAGACTCATAAATGCTATCGATTGCTCAAATTTCTCTTGATTTTTCTATACTAAGATGGCTGATATAGCCTCTTCGGTGGAATTTGTGTAGATAACACAATCTTTGGTAAATTCAGGTGTAGCAAGAACAAGTGCATAGGATATAGCTTTCTTAATTTCAGCAAATGCTTGATCAACATCATTATTCCAATGAAAGACTTGGTCTCCCTTCAACAAGTCATGGATGGGTTTAACTATTCAAGCGAAATCATGTATAAAACTGCATGTCGAGATTTAAGGACATGCCAAATTTTCGATATCATGAGAAGACTTTCCTAAGATGCTTAAAATGATCAGTTCAGTATTTAGAATGGAATGCAATATCATCAATGTAAATATGAATGGTGATACCAATCAAATCATCAAAAGTGGGGTGCATGGCACACTAAAATGTAGCACCTTTGTTAATTAACCCAAAAGGAATCCTATGGAAGGCGAAGGTGCCTCACCTAATTGTAAAGTTAGTCTTATATCTATTGGACCATTTGAGGTGAATCTGATTATATCCCGAGAATCCATCTAATAAAGACAACATCTAAGATCCAACTACCCATTGAAGGATAAGCTCCATATTGGTTAAAGGGAAATTATCTTTGACGCTTGCCATCTTAAGAGCACGAAAGTAAACACACAATCGTATGTGGCCATTCTTCTTATGAACTGGGACGAGGTTTGCTACCCACTTTGAATACTTGAATGGAAAAATAATGCGGGGAACATGTAGTTTATCCAATTCTTTTTGAATAGTGGCCGCTAAAGTCAGGTGAACAAAAATTTTCCTTTGTTGTACATGGGTAACATCTTTTTGGATCAGAATAGCATGATGGATAATACCAGGATCAAACCCTTGCAAATCTGAGTAAGAAAATGCAAATTTATCTTTAAATTAACTAAAAAGAGTCATGAATTGCTCTTTCTCTTCATGAGAGCATGTCGTTGATATGTGTAAGATATTGGGTTCCTTTTCAGTCCTTATATTTACAGGAATGATATCATCGACTTTTTGACTTGACCCTTCTTTTACGGGGTTATACTTTATTGCATTACTTGGAGAAAATGAATTTTCCAAAGGGTCAATCCTTTAGGAAACTTATTCTGAGATAGGTCAATGATATCAATGGACTCTTCTATTTTATTGGTAAGGAAATCTTGGAGGCTCTCATCATTAGGAAGGACTTGCCATGATTCTTCCTTGTCTGGTATATGAGGTCGGTATAGAGATATAACATAAAATTTTGGTTTCTCTTGAAAAATATGCCTATTCGGTCTGGATGCATATGCAACTAAACTATCAACAATAGCATTCAACTCTCTTCAAACATGTATATTGTTGAAAAAAGTATATTATGATATTAGATCATAAACCATGTCAGTATAATGCCCCATGAGTTTATTGGAATGTGTGTAAAATTTCTTAACCAAATTCACAATCAATTTAGAATCACCGAAATTGGTTAAGTTTTTACAATTAAGGGCCAATGAATTCTCAAGACCCAACAAAAAGGCCTCAAATTCCTCTATATTGTTGGTACATGTGAAGTTTAACCTGTAAGCAAAAGAATGAGCTTTTCCAAAGGTAGTGTGAAGGATAATTCCCGTTCCATTTCCCTCATTTGATGAGGCTCCATCAAAGTGCATGTGCCATGTCTCATCATGAGACTCATGTATATGAGGATGTTTATTTCTTTCAACTTCATCTTCCAGGAATATTGAATAGATTCCAAGATCAGACTCAATGAAATTCATTGAAGTTGTGGAATATTTTGAATATAAGTCATGGTATGTTCCTCACGATATATGATAATGTTTTTGGGTCCTTTCAGAATAATGATATGAGTTCCATCCATGGAATAATATCTGCTTGTCAATGCTTGCCAATCGCTACCTAAGATTATGGAATAATTACTTACTACCATATCCATCACCTGGATGTTGCACATAGTATGATTTTCTAGGCGAGAACACATCACTAAGGTGACATCTTTTATTTAATTGATAGTGGACTGACGTTTCTTATTAAACGCTAACATATTCCAAGGGTTTTCATTAGTACAAGATAGTCCTAACTCATCCCTAATGGTTTTGGACATGACATTAGGGAATGAATCGTCGTCAATGAGACAAAAGTGAGCTATCTTGTCCATTATATTTATGGAGACATAAAATGGAGGGTTTTTTTAAAATAAGACGAGGTAGATACAACCCCTATGGTTCCCCAAGTTACTAAATCTCCTTCAACTTCAATAACTATGTTGGTGTTCAAAGTTTTTGTTTGTGAAGTGTTGTTGTTTGTAGGTTCTTCAACTAATAATCTTTTCAATTTCTCTCATTGTTCAGGTGTTCTGGCTAGGTCAAGTAATGTGGCATTGGATTTAACCTTTACTAATTCCTCAATAATGTTATACCTCTCGATTGAATTAGTCGAAGGAGATGTAGGTTGTTGTTGTTGTGAAGAAGTTTGATTTCTTCCAGAACTTTGAGAAGTGTTCTAGTTGATGTGTTTATTGTAGAAGCATTTGAATTACGATTATAATCATTTCCTTTTTAATATAGACTATTGTGCGATTGACATCTAATAGTGACAACTAGGACATATTCTTCTTCGACCCAATCAAGGGCATTGATGATTTGTTTTCCAAAGATTCTTTCTTTAGTAGCTTTCAATACTTCAAAAGTATTAGGGTCATGGTAATATGCGCAAAAATTACACCAAGGACATGTAAGGAACATTTAGTTTTGAGATGGATATAAAGGAGCTTGTGGTGTTACCAAAGGGATTCTCCCTTGCACAAGGACAAGTGAAATTTTCCTCTCAAATGAGATCATATGATTATTCATGTTTTGCATTAACTATATAACAATAATCATGTCCACGTTTTCGAGTCATCCAATGGGAAGGCAGTTTTCAATGTCCGTTCCTCATATTCTAGGAAAGCATGTAAGGGTGATGCAAGATCGTTAACACCTCTCTCTTCTAATTCATTTCTATATGTTGGAGGGAGGGTATTGTGATAATGAATTAGGGATGCTTGGTTGTGGGGTCTAATAACCTCAGGGATTCGGTTATAAAGTTTTGTGAAGCATAGATTAAAAGTCTGATAGACTCAGTTGGTTGAAAATTCAAGCTATTATAATATTTAATCCCATCAATAGGGCTTTGTGGCTGCCCATAAGTTGATATGAACCATTAACATAGTTCACCCCAAGTAGAAAAAGACTTAGGTGGCAGGTCAAAGAAATTAGGAGCTAATTTTTTAAGAGTTAACAAATAAATGCATGCATGTGTCATTGTCGTTCACCCCTATGTTATGACATGCTTTGGAGAAAGCATTGAGATGCTCATCTACCGTGCAAGTGCCATTTTCAGAAAATTTAGGTAGGTAATATTTGAATTTAGGCAACACTGTATTAGTTGGGTTTAAGTTTAGAGGTGAAGAAACATACTAAGGAGTGGTATTTAAGTCTTCTTCAAACTGAAAAAGACTAAATTTCCAGTCATTTTAGTTAGATTAGCTGTAGAAATGGTTGGGTTGTAGCCACTATACATGCTACCAAGAGTCTAGAAGGACCCTGTAGGCACAATCATCTTGCTGGATATAGATGGAGGTCTCTGTTGTAACATAAATCGACGTAGCCAAAATTTTGACATTTTGTAAAATTCTCACAAATTTGGTTTCCTCATCATTTGTCTCAAAGTTATTTTCAGTCTAAAACCCCACCTATTAGAAATCTTACCCACGACTCTTATGTCAAAATTTTGCCAAATTTTTTGTCTTCTCACGAAGATACGCCTTTTCAAAGCCATAATGATTTGTTTATATTTAAACTAATCTCTTGTCCTCTTATCAAAGAAAGAATATGATGGGAAGATCGATGAAATGCTCAGAGGGAGATTATCAATCATCATTCATTGTAGCATCCAGAAATTGTTGGATTTAAGAAGGTTCCAGGAGCATGGCACTGGTGTTAGGAATGAATGGTGTACCTCCAGTCTTTCAAATGATCATATTCACTAGATGACTTATTAAGGGAAATGTTGTAGGTTCTATGCTTAATTTAAAAAAATAATCTGTCCTCCACAGGACTTGGAGACTGAATCTGGTCCTGAGGGAATTTCAAAGGATATAAGCATGGGTGATATAATCAATTGGACATAATGGAGAAACAAATCGAAGGGTGAGAAATCCCTTGATCCCAAGATCATTTTCCAGCCAGCTTCCACTGGTTTCTTCAGTCATAGCTTTCAAAATTTCGAAGGCAAATCAACATGCATTTTCAATATGGCCTTGGAGCTCTATGCTAGGAGAGACATAGTGCTAATCTCATAGCTATGAAGAAGCTCATATCGAAGTTAAACACCGATGAAGTCATTGTCATCATGGTAGAAAGTGAGTCCGAATTTGAGAAGCTAATGGAGGTATGCCACGAATTGGTCTTCTTCAGTCCGACCAACTATGAATTTGACTCAATCCTCATACAACCAGCGGACTCCCTTGCCTGAGACATGTTTATGTGAAACAAAGAATCGTTTTCCATATGGGCATTTGCACAGGAGCAAATAATTGCACTCTGTGAGTAAAATTGATAAGGAAGCAATGCACATATTTGATGCCAAGTTGGTATTTGTCAAATTGTTAACACCAAATGTATTTTCATGGACTGTAATGATCAAAGGATATGGCAGGAATGGATTTTATGAGGAGGCCATCACTCTTTTTGATAAAATGCGACCTGCAGGGCTAAAACCTATTTTTTTTTACCATTGCAAGCGTTCTGCTAGCATGCTCCCAATAATCGAGTTTGTAGCAGGAATGCACACCGTGTGTATCAAAGGAAACATCATTTTTAAGCAACATGTGACATCCAAAAGTGATCTTATTTTTTTGGAACCTGTACAAAGTCATCTCATTTTTCAATGGTTACCGAATACATGGAAATGAGTTCTCTATCTCACTTGATACATAGAAGTGTCCAAGGAAAGAAAGGTGACAATGCCCAGGTAAGAGTTGA
>ML809098.1:116715-127583 GCA_009831015.1 Picea engelmannii | reverse complement strand
GACCAGGTGTTGTAGTTCCTTTCTGTCTGAGCAGGAACACTTTAACCAAATCTCTGGCTAGCACACTTGCAGGGATAAAGGAAATCTACAGAAAATAAGGTGTTGTAGTCCCTTTCTGTCTGAGCAGGAACACTTTGAACAAACCTCTGGCTAACTCAAAGGAAAAGGAAATCTAAAGAAGATAAGGTGTTGTAGTCCCTTTCTGTCTGAGCAGGAATACTTTGACCAAACCTCTGGCTAACTCAAAGGCAAAGGAAATCTACAGAAGACAAGGTGTTGTAGTCCCCTTCTGTCTGAGCAGGAACACTTTAACCAAATCTCTGGCTAGCACACTTGCAACAGGAAATGAATTCTACAGAGGGTATGATGTCTTGATCCCTTTCTGTCTGAGCAAGGACCCTTAACCAATCCCTACTAGCCTTACAAAATCATCACACAAGATTGATAAAGAAAATTATGAATTTCATTCATTAACTAAGGCAGAGTCAGTCGTGTTTCAGCAAAGCGGAATTCATTAAAACAATGTTTCAGCAAACGATAGTTAACAAAACATAAACATAAATTATACTAGCACACTTCTATCTAATGGGTGAATCTTGTGAAGAAGGTGGGCCCTCCCTTCTCACAAGATTCCCCTGAACAAAAAGATAGAGAAGAATGCTCAGAGCAGTTTTATATTCATTTGTCGAAATGTCACATTACAAATTGAATGAATACGATACGTCCCACTTCTCTGGAGTTGCTTCAATGTATCAAAACTTCGATATGTCGAATGGTGAATTCCTCTGATTTAAAGAGGAAATCCCTTCGATACAATCATTACAAAGCATATCTGAATCCTATCCTAAATCGGATCTCCTTTCTAAATCAGCATAGGATGTCCTATTCTCATGCAATTGAATGCTAATACAGGAGCTGAACGAGGTATTGTTGTTACGGCTGGTGTAACAGCTCCTTCTCATCGCTGCTGATGCTGTTTTAGCATTGCAATTCACGGGCTGTTTCAGCCACGTGAACTGCGCCCTTGACTGTGTCGGCTTTGACTTCTAACTGTAACGGCTTGTGTTTCAGTATCGTGGCGGTCTCCTCTGTGTTTTAGCATCTGCACTTCTGAACTGTGTGGTAGCTCCGTGTTTCAGCATCTGCATCCTCAAACTATGTAGCAGCTCCGTGTTTCGGCATATGCGACCTCGGACTGTGTAGCAGCTCCGTGTTTTAGCATCAGTTTGACAGAGCCTTTGGACAGTTCTGTGTTTCAGCATAGGCCTCAAATGCTAATCTGCAGTTATGGACACTTATGCACTTCTAATCAATGGTTAAGTACAAAAGTAATGTAAAATATTATGCAAAACAGATTAAGCATATAGTAATGAGAAAGGACATTGTATAACTTGGAATGATCAGATGAAGTGATATTATGAGTCTAAATACAAGTGATGAAGGGTATAATAAAAGAAAAAAGTATGGGCAAAAAGGTACAATATGTGGTCCTAACAGGCTGAGGTTACAGGGAAGACAACACAAAAATATCTGGAAGGATTCTTCCCCACATGCCTGTTCCGCCCGAGAGTATACACATTCACACGCACAGTCCATCGGTGCTAACCTCCCTCTCTGGGTCTCGGCAACAGGCCAGATCAGGAAGTCTCAGAGCCTGTAGCTGGTGCTGGACACTCTCTAGAAGAAACCACTTCCCAGCAAACTCTTTCACCTGGAAAGAGTTGCTCGCAGGCATGATAATCTGCCTCTTCCAGCATCAACCACCTCCCTCACCTGGAGAGGGGTCATATGGAGGCTCAACAATGGCTTACTCTGGCCAGTATGCCATGTACAGACCAGCACTGCGTGACCACCACAGTCAACTGGGAATACAGACTCAAGCTTCTCACACAAGCTCAACAATGGCGGCAAGGTCTCACGGTGTTGATTCTGGGAACGCGTGACAACAATCCACGCAGGAAATTACATAGACTCCCTGGTTTCGAACGGGTAAAGAGTGAAATGGATTTTCAGATGGACACAATCTTCTTGGCTTTTAGAACAGAGGGCATACACGTAATTTTTTTTGCAGAACAAACACAGGCTTTATGGTTTTCAGAGATGAACCAGGGTATTCTGGCAGAGGTCGTACCGGTTCCATGCTCAGAGGTTTGGGTCCGAATGGAGAAGCTTCCCCCTGCGGTTCATCTCGGTGATTATATTTGCATGCACCAGGGTTGACACTTGTCACCCTGGGAACTGCATGCGTTCCACAGCGTGCATCCCCTTGCACGTTCCCTTTCCAAAACTTAGGATAAACAGAAATGCACATGTCTCTTTTTGAAATAATATTAAAATATTATTTCCCAGGCTTAATCCCCTAGGCTCATCACTCAGCCCCTTTTCCCACCTTCTAGCCCCTAGTTCCTTGCCCACTCTATGGACGCTCAGTCCCCCATCACTCATTCATCATGGTCGGTTTGCACCTGGTGGTGTTTATATTTTATTGATGTGTTGCATACACACAGTTACAAAATCCAGGCCCTTGGCCTTCAACCCTTAGGCTCTCTGGCCTAATCAAACACATAAGCCTACTGGCTTATACAAAACTTGGCTCACCAGCCTATAACACATATTTACAATCTCTTTCAGATCATATTTTACATTGGGGCTCGGCCTTGGGGACACTACAATCCCCCTCCCCTTATTTTTGCACTGTCCTCAGTGCAACTTACACTGCCTCTGTGTGTCCTTCAAAATTTTCAAAAAGATGTGGGTTCTTTGCCCACATAACTTATTCATGTTCCCATGTTGCATCCTCAGGACCGTACGAGGTCCACTGGACCTTTACAAGCTCTATAGCTCGATTCCAGAGCTGCTTGCTTTTCCTGTCCAATATGCGCACAGGACGCACTTGCAGGACACCTTCTGGTTCCACCTGAATCACAGTCCAATCGATAACATAATTATCATCAGGTACATGTTTCTTAAGCAACGAAACATGAAACACATTATGTACAGTCATAGATGCAAGTAATGCAAGCATGTATGCAACTGGCCCAATCCTTTCTAGGATCTCAAATGGCCCACAAAATCTTGCTGCCAACTTGGCGCAACTTCCCAATTTCAGGGAACTCCTGTTAGTTTTCACTTTCAGGAAAACATGATCACCCACTTTAAATTCTCTATGGGTTCTGTTACTATCAACGTAACTTTTCTGCCTATCCTGGGCAGCTTTCAGATTCTATTTGATTTTTATCATTTGATCTTCCATCTCTTTGAGTAGTTCAGGTCCAACTATTGTTCTGTTAGCTGGATTATCCCAGCTCACTGGAGTTTTTCACTTTCTTCCATAAAGTGCTTCGAATGGGCTCATCTTCAATGATGCATGATACCCATTATTGTAGGCAAATTCTATCAAATGCAGGTAGTCTTCCCACCTTGATGGTTTATCCATTACATACATTCTCAGCATGTCTTCTATTACTCTGTTTACTCTCTCTGCCTGTCCATCATACTCGGGATGATATGTTGTACTGCAGTTCAGATTTGTTCCAAATCCCTTGAACAGTCCTCTCCATAAATTCAAAGTGAATTTCGGGTCTCATCAGACACAATTGTCTTAGGAATTCCATGCAAGCGTGTGACTCCTTTTAAAAAGATATCAACAACATCTGCTTCTCTGTGGGTGGTTTTTAGTGGAATAAAATGGGTAGCTTTAGTAAGCTTGTCCACCACCACCATGATTGAATCATGCTGCTTGCTTGTTCTGGACAATCCTGTGATAAAATCCATGGTTACCACATCCCATTTCCACTCAGGAATAGGTAAAGGTTGCAACAACCCTGCTGGGTGTCTGTGCTCAGCCTTGACCTTCTGGCATTCCATACATCTAGCGATGTATTCAGCAATTTCCTTCTTCATACCTGGCAAAAAATAATGGCTTTTGACTGCTGCCACAGTCTTTTGATATCCAGGATGACCAACATAAGTAACATTATGCATTTCCCTTAGAACTACCAGCTTCAATTCTCGGTCATTAGGTACATACACTCTGTTTTTATACAGAAGTAAACTATCAATTCCCAAGGTATAACTTTCCTTGGTTTGTGGTTTCTCATGCTGCTGTAGCTTTGCTACCAGTCTTTTGTACTGCAAATCAGCATTTGCAGCTTCAAGAATTCTGTCTTTCAACTCAGTTTTGTACATGCTAATGGTTGTAGCATGTAATTCATGCACTTTTCTGCTGACTGCATCAACGACTTTATTGTCTTTCCCTTTGATATGTCTGATATCAAAGTCATATTCACACAGAAATTCCAGCCATCTAATTTGCCTGACATTTAAAGTTGGCTGATCAAATAAATACTTCAGACCATTGTGGTCTATCCTTAGTTCGAATTTATTACCCATGAGGTAATGTCTCCATTTCCTCAATGCATGGACAACTGCTGCCAGCTCTAAATCATGAGTGGCATAATTCTTTTCATGCTCTTTCATCTTTCGGGATTCATAACAAATTACCGATCCCTTTTGGCTGAGAACTCCTCCCAACTCCTCCTTACACGCGTCTGTGCATACTACATAATCCTTGTTTGGATATGCAATCTTTAGGATTGGAGCACTAGTGAGCAGCTGCTTCAATTGCTGGAAGATGCTTTCACATTGTTCAGTCCACTGGAACTTCTTCTCCTTCCTTTGCAAGGAAGTGATAGCATGAGCTATCCTTGAAAATACGGCTATGAACCTCCTATAATAACCTGCCAGACCCATAAAGGATCTAACTTCTGTCACATTTCTTGGCACTGGCCACTCTTGAATGGCCTGTACCTTCTCAGGATCCACAGCGATCCCCTCTTCAGAAATATTGTGTCCCAAATAATGGATCTGCTTTTGGTAAAATGAGCACTTGCTCAATTTTGCGTAAAGATGGTGTTCTCTCAACACCTGCAGCACCATTATAAGATGTTGTTCGTGTTCTTCCTCTGTCTTGGAGTACACCAAGATATCGTCCAAGAAGACTATGACAAACTTGTCCAAATAATTTCTGAACACTCCATTCATTAAGCACATGAAGACAGCAGGCGCGTTGGACAGTCCAAACGATACCACTATAAATTCATAGTGACCATACCTTGTTCTAAAGGTGGTATTTTTGATGTCTTCATATTTTATCCTCACTTGATGATATCCATATCGAAGATCTGTTTTTGAAAATACTTTCGCATCCTTTAACTGATCAAAAAGATCATCAATCCTTGGAAGAGGATATTTTTTCTTGACAGTTACTTTATTCAACTGCCGAAAGTCAATGCACAGCCTCATCATCCCATCTTTCTTCTTCACAAATAGAACTGGGGCTCCCCACGGTGACACGCTGGGATGAATGTAACCTTTCTTTAATAGTTCTTCGAGCTGCAATTGCAACTCTTTCAGCTTTGGTGTACTCATCCTATAAGGAGCTTTCGAAACTGGAGTTGCTCTAGGAATCAAATTTATAGAAAAGTCAATGTCCCTCTTCGGAGGTAGTCCAGGCACCTCCTAAAACACATCCTCAAACTCTTTGAGCACCCTGTGGTCTTCCAGATTTGAGACCACATTTTGGAATACTTCTTCCACCTGGGCTGCAAATAATTGACAGCCTTTCCGGTAACATTTCTTTAGCTTCATGGCTGAGATTTCTCTAACAGCCATGACTCTGGGAATTCCTTGGACTGTTACCTGATTTCCCTCTTCGTTCAGACATGTGAACCTCTTGTTTCGACAATCCATAAGGGCATGGTGTTGGTCCAACCAGTCCATCCTAATTAAGCAATCATATGAGCCTAACGACAGAATTCAATTCAGCCTTAGTGCTCATTCCTTTCATGTCCACTGAACATGACTTAACCAATTCAGTAACCTTCCTCTTGGTCCCTGTGGATAACTTCACTAACCAAGACTTCTCATGTTTTCTCTTCGTTAGATTCAAACCTTCCACAACCCTAGGGTCTACATAACTATGGCTAGCCCCTGAATCAATCAAAATAACAAGTGGGCGGTTGTTGATCATACCTTCCACTTCAATCATGTGCGATTGGAATTCCGCTTGCTTATTGTCCAGGGCTGCATAGATCCTTGGCATCCTGCTGCCCATATCCTCCACTGTTTCAGCTTGCTGAACAGTATGTACAGTTCTCTCTTTACCATTTTTATGGGGACAATCTCTATACTTGTGGTTTCCTTGACAGCCCCAACACTGAATGGGTGTCAGTCTCTGTCTTTGTGCACCCTCTTCAGTCCTTCTTGGCTCTCTAAATGATGGCTGTCCCTGAAGACTGTTTCTGAAAAAGGATGGCTTGTCTCCCTTCTGCCTCTGTTCTTTCTTAAACCTCTTCTGGTCATCCCAAGCCTTCCGAAAGGTAGGCTTTTCTCTTTGTTGTTCGTATAGGCATTTCGCTCTTCTTATTGTTTCTTCCATAGTCTTAGGATCATCATATTGAATCTTGTCACCGATGAAAGGTGGCAGTCCACTCAGGTACCTCTGAATTTTAACAGCTTCGTCTTTGATGAATGGAACATACTTCAGTAGTTCCAAGAAATTTTGTTCATACTCATGAATGGTCATACTGCCCAACTTGAGTTCAAAGAACTCCTTCATCTTTCTGTCATAGTATCTTTTAGTCAGGTATTTCTTCTCGAAATACCTCTTAAATTCCTTCCAAGTGACCTCTTTCTCTTTGATGTGATGCACCTGCAAAAACAGATCCCACCACATGGACGCTTTTCCTTTTAGCTGGTACATTGCAATTCTTCCCTCTGCATGGGCAGAATAATTCTGCAGTTGGAAGTATTTCTTCATTCTCAACAACCATGTCTCGGCATCTTCCTCCTTCTTATGTTCTCCATTGAATGTTGGAGGCTTAATCTTGTTCATCTCTCCTTTCAATTCCTCCCTTCCAGATTTTTGATGTTTTCTGGTAGGGGACGGGCTTGAACTACTGTATGTCTCCCTGTTCGAATGTTTTTGGGAGCGACTGTGACGTTGGCTACCACTCCTCGATCTACTTCTTCTCCCATGGTCTCTGCAACTCTATGTCATACTTGAGTCTCTTCCCTTCTCAAGTTTCTTCTCTATTCTTTCCAGACTCTGCAAGAATTTTAAGTTTAATTTCCCTTGCTGATCCTTGACTTTCATGAGCTTTTGGCTATCAGCTCGACGCTCCTTGGCCTCCCTTTGAAATCCTTCAAGGATTTTCATTATATGTCCTTCCTTATCCATCTCCTTTCCATTCCCATTAGAGTTCGATCCTTCGACTCCTAGGTTAACATCCTTTCCTTCCCGTTCGTCTTCCATTTCAGGGGTAATTTGCACTCTTCCCCACTCCATACTCGGCGTTGATTAACTGGAGTTTTGGCCTATGTTGTATTCTGAACACGCACTGTGCAATCCAATTCAAAATTGTCAGGACATTAAACTTCATGAATAATCCACAACGTTTATAACTAATACGAACAAGAACGAAAGACATTTCAACTTCACAAGTTTTCTGAGCTCTGTCTGGTTCTGTGTTTTTTTTTTTTTTTTTTTTTTTTTAGGGTTTCTTGAAATTCTCCTATTTCCCTATCGGAAAGTTTTCCTCCCACAGGAAACTCTTCGAGGTCTCCCTTCCTTCTATCGGGGTTACCTCTATCGGGATTTTGAAACCGACAGTATTCTGGTGGGTTGAATACCCGATTTTCGATTTTCGATGCGCTACCTTTACGCGTTAGCCCCTGCTATGGGCTCTACACCATGTGATCGCTGACTCGTGACCCTGGCCCTTTCCCTTATCGGGGTTCAGGGTTTCGCAAATCGAGCTGTGCCAAAACTCTTGACAACGGAATCCCCGATTTCCTGATTTCTGATGGACTCCGTCCGTGCTAGCCCTCCGGGCTATACCCTCATCACACGACCACTGCCCATGACCGTGATCAATCCTCCTATCGGGGTTTCGGGATTTGTGATGTCGCGATGCACATGCATTCACAACCATCGATCCTCCGATTCCCGATGTGATTTTACACTGGCTAGCTCTCTTGGCTTAGGCTCTGGTCCACATGACCATACTATATGACCTCCACCTTACCCGTCGGGGTTTCGACAGCTTCAATGTCAAAGCACATACGCTCACGGGATCCCCGATATCCCGATTACCGATATGCCGACGCGCCTTTTTCTTTAACCCTTCGTGGTTAAGCCCAGGTCCATGTGACCTCTACCCCGTGACCGTACTCAAATCTCTCATCGGGGTTTCAGGGTTCGGATTTTCAAAGTGTATGAATCACTTGTCACCGGGGTTTCCGATTTCCCGATGAACTTCAAAAACCGATGGACTTACTCCTTGTCGGGACTTTCCCCGATGGCATATCTCTGCCATGTGTCCCCTAATATGAACAATCCAGATCTTGTCGCAAAATCGCAGATCGCGATTCCGTGTGACGAGATCTCTATGTGCTCGAGAACTTTGATTCTCCGATTTCCGACTCTCTCCAGGCTTCTGACACGTGTCCTCCTTAGGATCCTATGACTATGATCCCTCCGTCATTTCGGGGCTTCTCCTCTACCCATGAGGACTTAAACCCTGTGCAACTTCTGTCAACTTGGATGGTTGATGGGTAATCCCACAGTGATCTTACGACTCACGATCCTCCCGAGTTTAACTCCTATACACTCCGGGCCATACCAGGGTCCGAAATTGGTCTTCAAAACACAATTTCTCCTCTCACCCTCGGTCCAAAGACCACTCAACTGGACCATCTAGGATCAGTGTTGAAACCTTATCTTTGATACCAATTTGTAGTGTACCTTTTGCTAGACCGAGGCTTATAACGCACAATATAACAATCGGTATACACTTAAGTTTGATTTATATTACACATGCAGTCCAGTATATACTCCACATGCATTTAAACACAATTAAACACATTTAAATTACAGAGTGAAACATATATGGTTACTGCTATAATTAAAACTTCCATACCATTTAACAATAATTCATTTACACAGTGGAAAACATGATACATAAACATCATGGTCATGCACAACATGATTAAAGCATAATTCAAATACTTATCTTTTAATAGCTGTAGAAATCACCAACCAAGTGCAGCCCTTCCATGAACCTCCCAGCCTTAGACCACATTGTTCATCAGCTCAACAGTGGGTCACCCCCGAGTTGGGACCGAGCTCCACCCCTAAGGAAAGGAATCCTAGGCTAGGCTGAGGTTACAGGGAAGACAACACAAAAATATCTGGAAGGATTCTTCCAAAAAATTCCATCTTACGCCCACTACTACTAGACCCTCATTCCCCACATGCCTGTTCTTCCCGGGAGTATACACCTTCACACGCACAGTCCATCGGTGCTAACCTCCTTCTCTGGGTCTCAGGAACAGGCCGAATCAGGAAGTCTCAGAGCCCGTAGCTGGTGCTGGACACTCTCTGGAAGAAACCACTTCCCACCAAACTCTTTCACCTGGAAAGAGTTGCTTGCAGGCCTGACAACCTGCCTCTTCCAGCATCAACCACCTCCCTCACCTTGAGAGGGGTCATACGCAAGCTCAGCAATGGCTTACTCTAGCCAGTATGCCACGCGCAGACCAGCACTGTGTGACCACCACAGTCAACCGGGAATACAGACTCGGGCTTCTCACACAAGCTCAGCAATGGCGGCAAGGTCTCACGGTGTTGATTTTGGGAACGTGTGACAACAATCCACATAGGAAATTACACAGACTCCCTGGTTTCAAATGGGTAAAGAGTGAACTGGATTTTCATATGGACACAATCTTCTCGGCTCTCAGAACAGAGGGCGTACACGTAATTTTTTTTACAGAACAAACACAAGCTTTACGGTTTTCAGAGATGAACCAGGGTATTCTGGCAGAGGTCATACCGGTTCCACACTCAGAGGTTCAGGTCTGAATGGAGAAGCTGCCCCCTACGGTTCAGCTCGGCGATTATATTTGCATGCACCAGGGTTGACACTTGTCACCCTGGGAACTGCATGCGTTCCACAGTGTGCATCCCCTTGCACGTTCCCTTTCCAAAACTTAGGATAAATAGAAATGCACATGTCTCTTTTTGAAATAATATTAAAATATTATTTCCTAGGCTTAAGCCCCTAGGCTCATCACTCAACCCCTTTTCCCACCTTCCAGCCCCTAGTTCCTTTCCCACTCTGTGGATGCTCAGTCCCCCATCACTCATTCATCGTGGTCGGTCTACACCTGGTGGTGTTTATATTTTATTGATGTGCTGCATACATACATATACAAAATCCAGGCCCTTGGCCTTCAACCCTTAGGCTCTCTAGCCTAATCAAACACATAAGCCTACTGGCTTATACAAAACTTGGCTCACCAGCCTATAACACATATTTACAATCTCTTTCAGATCATAGTTTACATCGGGGCTCAGCCTTGGGGACACTACAGTAGCTCTCATCTCTCAGCTACAATGATAATTTATACAATAGATTTGGCAGCCTTCTCTTGGAAATAATACAAAACTTTATACAAGAGGGATCTTCGAGCCCTTCCCTTCAACTACTATAAATCTATCTTATTGAATTAAAATCGATCAACTACTAACATTTATTACAATAAATATTTGTGACATATAGATCAGATCGAACACATCGAATTTGCACTGGACTTAGCTACATTAAAATAAAATGCATTCTTTGATTCCCTCATGAGCCATCCAACTCTACAACATTAAAGATGTTCTTTCATTACAACTCTTTTCAAAATATTTGAATGATATGCCTTCTTCAAAATTTAAATGTCTTCAAAATGTGTGCTAGTGCACCTAGTTGTCCTCCACTTGTGCTTTGCTGGCGATGCTCTTGCATCATACTCCTCTG
>ML809098.1:47004-116615 GCA_009831015.1 Picea engelmannii | reverse complement strand
ATGTTCTTTCATTACAACTCTTTTCAAAATATTTGAATGATATGCCTTCTTCAAAATTTAAATGTCTTCAAAATGTGTGCTAGTGCACCTAGTTGTCCTCCACTTGTGCTTTGCTGGCGATGCTCTTGCATCATACTCCTCTGGATGAAAAAACATGGCCTCCTGTCCCTGAGCTCCTACACCGAATTTCCATGCTTTTGGATATCCGTTTCGTTTACCCAACTAACATCTTCTACTCGTCGTCCTTTCCACTTTACCAAATATTCAAAATATGTTTTCCTTCTGGTCTTCTTACCAATTCATTGATCTATGATTTGCTCCACCTATGACTTCTCTTCTACAGGCATCTGTTTCTACCACTGGATATTATTTTGATCTTCGGATCCTTTGGCTACATCTTCCTTGTACAGATACAGGTCTGCAATGTTGAATATGGGCGATATACCCACATCTTCTGGCAGCTCTATCTCATAAGCATTCTCACCAAATCTTCTCAGGATTTTGCACTTTCCTATATTTTTCAACTTCAACTTATTATATGTTCCCCTTGGGAACATTTCATTCCTAATATGTTCTAGAGCTTGATCTCCAACTTCAAATTCAAGCTTCCTCCTATGTCAATCAACTCTGTGTTTGTATTCATTGTTGCTTTTCTTCAACTGCACCTTGATCTGATTATGAAGTTCCTGCATTTCTGCAACGAAGTCTTCGTCTTGAGCACTCCTAAATTCTTTCTGCTCCAGATCTCTCAACTCCGACACTCCCCTCATATTCATTCCATACACTATCTGAAACAAACTTTTCCCAATGCTTATGTTCATTGAGTCATTGTATGCAAATTTTGCTTATGCTATAATTTGATCCCACTGACTATGATGTTCGGTGACCAAACTCCTCAGCAAATATCCTAAACTTTGATTCACAACCTAAGTCTGTCCATCTATTTGAGGATGATGTGCCTAACTAAAGGAAATTTCTATCCCCAACTTCTTCCATAATTTTCCCCAGAAATGACCAACAAATTTGTTATCCTTGTCTAAAACAATACTCCTGGGAAATCCATGGAGTCTGATAACTTCTTTGAAAAACAAATTAGCAACGTGCGTTGCGTCACTAGTCTTCTAGCATGGGATAAAGTGTGCCATATTTGAAAATCTATCGACTACCACAAATATGGAATCACTTCCTCTTTGTGTCCTTGGCAATCCTAACACAAAATCCATGCTTATTGCATCCCAAGGCCTCTCTAGAATAGGAAATGGTTGATACAACCCAGTATTCTTCTTCTTTCCCTTTGCATATTGACAAATCTTACACTTGTTTACAAAATTCTTCACCTCTTCTCTCATATCTGGGCAATAATATGAATCGTTTAACTGAGCAAAACAAATTTCATGACCGAAATGTTCGGCTAGACCTCCACTATGCTTTTCCTAAAAAATTCTCCCTCATCGAACACTTTGGTATGCACAACTGACATACCTTGAACAACAACCCATCCTGAATCAAATATTCGACCCATTGGCTTTTGTCTCTGAGTACAAGATTTGCAAATGCTTCATATCCCTCCCCAAAATCTGGATCATTGTGATACATTTCCTTAAGGTGATCAAACCCCAAGGTCTTCACTTGAAATTCCTGCAGAATTAGACATCTCATACTCAATGCATCAACAACCTTGTTAGAAATACCAAATATATGTTTAATGACAAAAGTGAAATTCTGCATAAACTCTATCCACTTAGCTTGTCTCTGTTTTAACTTCTTTGTCTAGTTATGAATTGTAAAGCTTGATTATCACTATACAAAACAAACTCCTTTAGAACGAGATAGTGCCTCCATTTATTCAAAGATTGAATTATGGCATAGAATTGTTTATCATATGTGGAGTACTTCCTTTTAGCATCATTTAGCTTCTCACTGAAATATGCAACAGGCCTATTATCTTGGCTTAAGACTTCTCCAATTGCAACTCCACTTGCATCACATATGACCTAAAATGTATTTCTGAAAGCCGGTAATACCAGAATCGGTTGTTCTATTATCTTCTCCTTCAATATGTTGAAGCTCTTCTCATCCTCTTCTGTCCATTTGAAAGAATTATGTTTTTTCTTCACTGTGTCCATCATTTGTGCACCAATCTCACTAAATTTTTTGATAAACTTTCAACATAAACTTGCTAATCCATGGAAGATTCTCACCTCGAAGATATTCCTTGGTGACGACCATTCTCTGATTGATTTCACCTTTTCGGGATCCATCTTCAATTCATTTGAAGAAATCACAAAACCCAAATAAATGAATTATTTCTTCATGAAAGAGGATTTCTTTAGATTTATCAACAACTTCTCCTGCTATAACCTCTACATCACTATTGTTAAGTGCCTCAAATGATCTTCTTTAGTCTTTCTAAATACCAATATATCATCCAGATATACAATCACAAACTTAACAATAAAAATTTTGAACACTTCATTCATCAGTCTCATAAAATTAATCGGGGCATTTATTAATCCAAATGACATAACAAGCCATTCATGCAATCCCTCATTTGTCTTGAATGTTGTTTTCCACTCATCACCTTGTCTCATCCTTTTCTGGTGATATCCAATTTTCAAATCTATCTTTGAAAAATAGTTCGTTCCACTCAAACAATCCATCAAATCATCCATCCTCGACAATGGTAATATGTACCTAATGGTGATCTTATTTATGGACCTTGATTATGTACACATTCTCCATCCTCCATCCTTCTTTGGACCCAATACAACTGGTACTACACATGGAATCAAGCTTTCTCTAACCAATCCTTTTTTTAACAGATCCTGAACCTGTGTTTTCACCTCCTCATTCTCTTGAGGTGTCAACCTATACGCTGCTTTGTTCGACAAGTTTTCTCCTGTTATCAAATCAATGTGATGGTTGATACCTCTGATAGGTGGTAATCAACTTGGAAACTCATCCATTATTATGTCATCAAAATTCTCTAACAATTTCTGAATTTCCGCAGGAAAGTCTTCCACATAAGTACTCGTAAGGATAACTCTAGGCTTCCTCACTACAACAAACTGCATCCCCTGTTCCTTCTTAACTTCATTCAGGAGTTCCTTCCCACTCATGAGAAGTATACTCGTTCTATCTTCATCCTTCACTTCATCTCTTCAATTGTCAGTAACATGTCTGTCCTACCATTCTTCTCCAAGGTATAAGTATTTATTCTCCCATCGTGAATGACATTCCTATCATACTGCCATGGTATTCCCAACAAAAAATGACATACTTCCATGGGAATCACATCACATAGAATTTCATCTCTATATCCTCCTATCTTAAATTCAACTAGGCATTGTTTAGTGACTGTTACCTGATGACCTTTGTGTAACCATGAGACTTTATATGGCATTCGATGTACAATCATCTCCAACTCTAACTTCTCCACCATCTTTGTGGATACTAATTTATCAGTGCTTCCACTGTTAATTATTACCTTGCAAACTCTATCCTTCATCTTGCAAGCTATCTTGAACAAATTGTTCCTCTACGCTAGCTTTTCAACCTCTCATTCTTGTTTCAAAAGAACTTTCTTCATCATCAAATATCTCCCATCTTCTACACCTTTTGCCTCTACATCCCACTTCTGCACTTCCAAAATTTGAGCTTCACCTCCTTCTTTCTTTCTCTCAGGATATTCCCAAGACATGTGTCCTACCTTTCCATAGGCATCACACTTTATATCACCTCCTCTACCTCTTCCTCTTCCTCTAGGGAAATATTTTCTACCACCACTCTTCCTTCCTCAGGAACTTCCTCCTCTCTCAGAGTGACTATGTGGCTTATCTGTCTCACCTTTGGGATTTTGGGCCTTGTCATGGGCTACTCCTTTTCCTCTGTTTAAGATTCTACCTTTGTTTTTTTGACTCTTCTTCATTTCCAACTTATCTTCTTCTTTCAGCGCAATCTGGTACGCATCCTCTACTGTCTTTATTTTCATCATGCTGATATCATCCTGGATTTCATATCTCAGACTGTTAATGTACCTGGCAAACTTTTACTCATCTCTCTCTTTTTGTCCAACCCTAATGCTTAGTCTGTAGAACTCCTCTGTGTACTTATTCACAGTCATCCCTTTCTATATCACGTTCTATAATCTCTTGAATAGATTGATATGGTAATCCTTGGGTATGAATTTCTCCTTTAGCTTGGCTACCATTCGATCCCAAATATTAATATTTTTTTTTCCTTTGCTTCTCCTGTTAGCCTGCAATTCATCCCACCACAGTGTTGCATGTCCTTTTAACCTGGTGAAAACATGTTTCACCTTCTTCTCCTCATCGACATCCTCATAGTAGAAATACTTCTCCATTGATCATATCCAATCAAGCAATTATTCGACGTACAAATTTCCTTCATACATTGGGATATCTATATCGACTCTAGCTCCCAACTTAACAACTGCTTTCAGTAAGCGTTCTTCCCCAACATCCTCTTCTACATCTTATTTGACTTCCACTTATTCATTTTCTACATCACTAACATATCTAGCATTAGGTGCTCTCCTTTATGCTATTTCCATGGCATCCAACTTTTCACACAGTTCTCTCATCTCCCTTTCCATAGATCTATTTGCTACGAGCGGAGCTACACATATTTTAGGCGACATTGTGTTGATGTATCTGATACCACTCATCGATATTAACCTAATTCTCTATCTCCTTTATCTACAAAAGTCAATTATGTCTACGCTCTGATACCACTCTCGCATAGACCCCGTTCTCCCCTAAGGGATGCTTGACCTCCTGGTCTTGGATTGTTCAATATACTGAGTCAGATCGACTGCTTGGGTCCCTGCGGGTACCCAAAATTACTATACACAAGCCCCTTTTCTCCTAAGTGACCACGAGTATTAACTTTGGATCAATCCCTTCACGATTTTGGGCTTCGAGGATACCCTGATCTCTGGCTTCGACACTTTCTGAAGTGTTCTCCTTCGAACTTCGGACCTCGTGATGCATGTCTTCTTGGATTTCGACGACCCAACAATGTTTCAGGTTTCACATCTTTGCGAACTCTTGTTTTCCTTAGAAACAACCCTCCAGACTTTCGACTTATGGATTTCCCAATCCGCTGCCATGTGTCCTCTACACAACCAACGATTGTGATTGCTTCGCGAGTTCGCGAATCTACCCTTACAACACCTCCAAACTTCCTGAACCATGAAGTGCCAAAACACTTTACAACCAACCTCCACGTAGTTCTCACAGATCTGACGGTATGGAATTATACACCTCCCTCCAGAACGAATCTCGTTCATGGATTTTGTGAAACCTTAAGGATTCTCCTCCCTGAAGATTTTTGGCTTCTCTCCCTCCTGATCTTATCTTCCTCGGCTTCCCTTGTTCCTTAGAACACTTTCTTCGACACTTTGTCGAAATATCAACCTGTGCACACCTTGCAAATAGTTCTCTTCTATGCTCAACCTTTTTTTTGATCATTTCACACCCTTTTCGACTATTCTCCAACCGCTTCTCTGTAACTAAAGTCACGCTATTCCTCCTAAGATTTTGAGTCTGAAACTCTGTCATGCACTCCTTACATACATAAGTTGTATGCTGTCTCTTCTGAGCTTCGAGTTGAAACAAACTCTGTCAACGCACTCCTTGTGAACACTATGCACTCCTTGCACTCGCTCATAGAAGAGAAACAATTGAAATTTATTTTAAAATCTCACTGACTCATACATCTCGCCATGTAAATGCATGCATAAATACAAGAACAAGAAATATCAGAGAATTGAAAATAAACAGAAAGTATACCATTCACTCATTCAGATAAACGCCTCAACACCATACATTTGAGACAATAAGTCTCTGTCATATTCATTCAACTAAAAATTACATACATTCATACATTGCTTCTCAGTAGCTCTTATCTCTCTGCTACAATGACAACCTATACAATAGATTCAATATCCTTCTCTAGGCAATGATATAAAGGTTTACACAAGAGGGATCTTCGATCTCTTCCCTCCAACTACTCTAAATCTATCAAAAGTTATCAACTACTAACATTTATTACGATAAATATTTGTGACAGATAGATCAGATTGAACTCATAGAATATGTATTGCACTTAGCTACATTAAAATAAAATGCATTCTTCGATGCCCTCATGATCCATCCATCTCTACAACATTAAATATGTTCTTTAATT
Source organism: Picea engelmannii (assembly GCA_009831015.1). Lineage (NCBI taxonomy): Eukaryota > Viridiplantae > Streptophyta > Pinopsida > Pinales > Pinaceae > Picea > Picea engelmannii. The sequence continues at coordinate 110,405 of ML809098.1, read as the reverse complement.
ACAACTCTTTTCAAAAAAATTGTGTGATGCGCCTTATTCAAAATTTAAATGTCTTCAAAATGTGCGGTAGTGCGCCTAGTTGTCCTCCGCTTGTGCTTTGTTGGCAATGCTCCTGCATCACTCTCTCTATTCTGTTGTTGGTCTTCTGTCATAAGTTCAACATTTGGTTCTTGAATGAATGTTACCCCTCTGATATGTTTGAGTGCTGAATATATGTTGGGGTTCTCATTTTCAAATGAGAAAGTGTCTGTAAAATTTTGTTGTAATATTGTCCATTCTCCATTTCCTCTGCGCAATTCGTGTTCCACATACCAAATTTTTGGGATTCCTTCTAGTGTATGAATAAAGTGATGAGGCTATTCCTCTGGTGGTTTCATCATCCATAATGTTCTGCACTTCTCCAAGTTTTCCAAAGGTGACCCCTTTCCATCATATCTCTACATCATTCTTCTCTTCTGCTCTGGAACGAATCTAATGCGCAATAATTGTTTGCATTGGTACCAATCCTTAACGGTCTCTTTGTGCACACCCCACCATATTGCAGGCGTTTCCTTGAGTGTTATATCCATATCTAAGAGCCTCTGATTTGGTAACACTTCATCTTCATATCTTCTTAGGAATTATTTTAAGTCATTCACCCCATGAAACTTAGGAGGTTCTCTTATCTATGTACCTACCCATCTTACTCCACTATCTATTCTTGTGCACCTTCTTGTGGAGACTTCATGTAATCTCTACTAGCAATTTTCCAACCCTTTATCTTAGTCTTACGTGCATGATGTGATACTTCTCCAACTGAGTACCCCATCTGCAGTTGGATTCACATAATCTTCCTCTCATGTGGTTGTTCTGTACAACTAGTTAATTTCCTCTAGGTCTAAACAAGTGGGTTCTACAAACCTTTCTCCTTTTGATGGATCTAATGGCGCAATGACCTTGTATTATCCTAACTCGAATTTCATCTTCCTCATCCTCAAATTGATTATGGCCCGATTTTCAAACTCCCAATCCAGTCCAATAAGTGTTGGATACGATGGTGTTCCATCCAATATTTATATCACTTCAAAGTCTTCCTTAGTACGCACTCCATCTAGATCTATTGTCACACCCTTTATCCTTCCAATTGGTAGAACTCTATGTTTATTTGCTAGTTTCAGCTGATTAGGTGAATATCCTAATGTGGGCTCTCCCATACATTGCCATGTATTTTTGGGTAACACATTCACCTCAGAGCCTAAATCCAGTATGATGTCCCCCATATTGAAATCTTCAATGTTAGCATTTAATATGAATTCCCTTCTTGTCATCCTTCTTGTATGAAGGTGATTGGCTATTTTCTATTCTAATTTACCCTCTACCTGTGAGTTACATCTTTCTAGCATATTTTGCAAAATTTTAACAAATGATTGGCCATTTAATAACTTAACATAGTATTGCAGAAAAGCCTTTATGGTACTTACTTGTCCTAGAGGTTGGCATCATTAGTGTGATCCAGTGATGATGGCATCTCATACGTTGGTACATCCTGAATATGCTACACAATTGATGTAGATGCAATGTCTGGCTTCAAGAATTCTTGTCTGGCTTGTTTGAATATCCCCTTTTCATCCTGCGCATCAAAATGATTATGTGGTTCAACATTCTTCTTCACCCATTGGTGTTCTGTTGGATCTTGTATTAATGTGTCATTTCCTGTCTTATCTCCTTCATGTGTAACTATGTTGATATTCCTTCCATCATCCCTTGCTTCTGCATAAATCCATTGAACATTATGATTGTTCTGATTTCTCTTTTCCTGGATCTTCCCCAATAGTGTCAAACAGTCTTCTGTTTCAGGATCTGATGCACAACAATACATACAGGTCACAGGTGGAAGTGGACATTCTCTTGCTTAGTGTCCTCATTGTTGACAGTTGTGGCATACCACCGGTCCTCTGCCTCTTACAAAGCCTCCTCTACCTCTTCCTCCACCTATGTAGCCAACTCAATCTCCTCACGGTGCGTTGTACTAGGGCGCCTAGTTATACTGCGTGAGATTATACTGTGGCTGCGAACTGTTATATTGTTGTGGTGCAATGTTATAAGGGTTGGTACTTGGTTAAACTATGGTGCAACTTGCCCTGTCATCATCTCTTCCTTCACCCTATAGGTATTTGATGTTCGTTCCCTCATCAACTCCATTGTCCTGTAATCTTTGTCATCATGGCCTATTGACTTGCAAAAGTTTCAATATGAACTCTTAGGCACCATATGGTATTTATGCATAATTGGACAATGATATGGATCATGCCCCTATGTATTACAAATCTCACACCATAGTCCTCTTGATGGAAAAGGGTTTGGAAATACTGTTGCCATGTACTGTGCGAATGTTGGGCATTCATTCTGATGGTGTCCTTCTATCCTACATGTGGTACACCAAATAGCTTCTCTTTTGTCCTTATCATTGTTCTGGTTTAGTTGAAATGTTAATTTCTTTAGATCCTCCTTCAGCTCCTCTATGGATGGATCTGTCTTATGATATTGGTTCTCTTCCAGTTGTAGGGCTTCTTGTAGATCCTGTGCTCAAGTCTGAAACTTTTGTTGTCTCAAAGGGTATTTCAAATGTGGTAGCAATGAATTGAAAAATAGATGCCTATGTTGCATATATATCATGACATACTTTAGCTTTCCCTTCAATCATTTGAATCTTTGGTCAATCTCCCACACAGATTCTCCTGGTTTTTGTCTGATCTCTATCATATCATTCATGTATTGATCCTCTGAGATAGGCTTATGGAATTCATTTATAAACAACTTCTTTATATTCACAATCGTTCTTGTTTTTCCTGGTGGACTGTTTGCAACTAAGCTCATGTACTAATCTAGTGCGTGGTCTCTTGGCATGATGGATAATTGCGCAAGTTTAGTGTCCTTATCTGTGATCTGTTTTGATTCCCAGATATTTTTGCAAATGAACAAGTGCTTATGAGGGTCCTCTGATGCCTCTCCCTTGAATTCTAGTAATCTGATGGTGGGATCATGTCCTTCCATCCTTAATGTTTAACTACTACCTCCACGCTATGTAGATACTTGGCTACCACTTCTTGAACTTGATCCTCCAGTTGATGCTCCTTGATTAGATGTACTTCATGCTATATTCCTTTCCCCAAAATTTGGTTGTCTAAATGGTGGTGTTCTTATTGGTGTATTAGTCGCACATGGGTTTATGGGTTCCACACTAACACTGATATGGATAGGAGTGTTTTCTTATGCTCATGCTCTTGTACCTCTTGTCTTCCTTTCATATATTGCGTGCATTATTTCCTCAATCATCTCCACAGCCCGAAGATCCTCTATGAATTCTTCATCACTTTCCAAGCCTTCCCTCACGGCTGTGGCTCTCTTCTTGTTGTCCATGTTATATTGGTAGGGTACTCCACTGCGCATTCTTGTGATTGTTTCCATGATCTTCTTGATCTGGTCTTCCTCCATCATGATTGGATCCAAGGCCTCCTCATTCTTTCTTCTATCCATTTCTTCCTCCATTTCTACATCTCTTGTTAGTGCTTCCCCCTTCCCCCATGCACGCAGGGAAGTTTAGTTGTCTGAGGCCATTGTCATTACACCTTTGTTATATAGTAACGTCTTAATGGAAGTATATAGTGATCTGATATACCTACCTTGAGGTCCCTTTAGGAACTCTTGCTCTATTTCACTATAAGACTTTGTAGTATCTACTACAAATTCTATGACAAATCCTACAACAATGTTGTCTACCCAGAAATCTATTGCACGCGTAAATTTATTGTCAAATTGTTGTAACTGTGCGATATCCACAGGATTCCACTCTAGCTATCTGATCCGATTTGTAGGGTGGTTTTATTTAAACCTCAATATCCACTCATACAACACATGTAGGAAATCACAGAAAAATGCTTCATGCAAGTCGCTAAATACATACTTGTCTAGATATTTTCCCAGTGTTAACTTTGGGTTTTTGTTATCTTTCTGCATAAACTCTAGCTCCTTTGTTTTCAAATAGCTCTCGATCTCTGAATTAGTTGGGTTCCACGGTCTCAACATCCCCTTTTATATTCTCATTGTTTTAACGTTTTGTCGCCATATATGACATTCTTTTTACGCTTCTTCAATAGATCTTATTCACTCAATCCCATTTTGTTCCACTCAGCAATAGAACCACTAGTTGGTTATTACTTTATCTACTTTGATCTTACTTTACTTTTATACATTACCCCAGGTTCATATTTGAACAAGCTTCCAACAAAATCCCTCTAAAACTATCACCCCCCTGGTAAATTAGAAGGCAATGCAATACAGATGGTGCACTATGCAGTCTCACCAGAGATAGTTCTATGGGTGGTTGCAATACACAGACGCTTACATCTTGGGAACAAGTGGGGATATGTGATTGTACCTTGTGATATTCATTTATTTAGTTTGACATCTTAATTAATCAATCACTCTTATTTATGCATGTGAAATATCAAATCTAACTAGGTCCTTCATTCATTTATCTAGAATTTAATCATTAACAACAATGGAGATGCATATCATTCAATCACATAACACAAGTTGTACCATGGTTCACCCCCTCTTAGGCTACTTCCACAATGATTTGGTTCTCAATCTCTTTTATTATGTCTCAAAAATATATCACGCTGCACACGTTTACAGTCTTGGATCTTACAATCTCAACAAGCTTCTCGATCCCTATGAGGATGACTAGATTGCACCAGGCTCCTCAACCTGCGACCTAACCTTCAGGATCAAGTTGCTCGACTTTTCTTTAGCTCATCAACGTACAAAATGTTGCAGTTCTAGCCTTTCTCACTCCCCCTCCTCTTCCACTAGACCTCCTAGGTACTACTTATACATATTCTTGGCTTATCAACCATTACAATATCTTGCAAAAACCCTAACCCTAATTTAGTTAGGCTTCCCTTGCATGCCACCTCCCATGCTTTCCTCGCACGTGATGTTTTTCCTTCCAACTATCTTTTTTCCACTTCGTTCTTTTCTCTCCAAAAATGGCCTTTTCCGCAAAATGGGCATGCACCCAACACCAATCCTTAATAATTTGTTTAAATAATCTAATCCCAATTACCCAATCATTATTGTAATTATGGGAACCTAACACAATTATAAGAATTAAGAAGTTCAATACTAAAGTTGGTAAATCACTCAAATATTCTTGTACTACTAGATAATAATGCTAAGGTTTAGGGAACACCAATTAGAGACCATAATTCATGATAGGGGCTACAATACAATTGCATGGTAGTACTTATTTTCTACACATATATGTAATATATACAAATATAATGAGTCTACAACTATGCAACATATTGTTACTTTATACCTCTATCATGTATATGTTGTACACACTCTGATATAATAAAGGTTTTCAATGCAAGAAAGGTAGGTGACCGCTATTAAACCAAGAAGGGAATCATAAATCTCAATAAAGACTAGGATAATGCCCAAGCAAGGTGGGTTTTGATCATGGACTCTTGAACATTGGGGACTTAGTATCGATTTCCAAAATCAACGAGAATTTTAAAAACTTAATCAAATGCCACCAACTCTCGATAAGTACCGGTGGAAGTGTTTGTTAAGGATTTGAGGGTGGAAGTAAGTATCGGTGCCAAATAAGTGTTGGTGGAAGTAAGTATCCGAATTAAAATTTAGTTTTATTACTATTATATATTCAAAATATAAACAATAAATGTAATCAATATATCTTACAAACGACAATTTTATCTCATAAAATACTAAATATGATAAACATTAAGACCAGGTTAAAACAATAATGTAACCAATAAATTTTACTAACAACGACAAATTTGTCTCATAATTTACTTTAGATGTTTGGTGTTGAGATAAATTTAAGAGCGCAAAATTCAATATAAAGGAACACTCTTGAATTATACGATTCCAATTTCATACCAAATGAAAGGATAGGTGTTATATCGCACCCTATACATAAACACATATATATATACAAAATTTTACCTCAAATATTCGTTATACACTCAATAATACTCAACAATTTCGTAGACAATATTCAGAATGGAAATTTTGTTACAAAATATTCTGACCAAGCATTAACAAATTGTTAAATACCAAAAATTGAAGAATATTATTGTTGTCAATAGATTTAATCTAAGCACTTGCATCATGTTTTCGTTGCTTCCGCTTGTCAATCCAGGAACTTCATCGGTACCTCCCAAACAACGCTAGTGGTACTCTTCTTCCACCTTATCCACCCAAGCCGCAAAGAGGCCACACAAAAAAAACCAAAAACAATAACTCTCAAGCTTCCCTTGCAAGGAAGAGATTTCACTCTTTTCAAAAGCTTGGTATCCCAACTCTCACATGTAAAACATAGTCAAACGAAATTTTGGCATCATAACAATACAATCCAAGGTGAGTCCCCTTTCCCCTCTTCTCCATTTGTTATATATAAAATTCCCAAATGACACATGTTCATATGAAAAAATAATTAAGTTTTTAAATTATTTTATTAGTGATTATTCACACACACACACACACTTGTCACACTCACCCTAAGTTGCACAAGTAATTCCCCTTTTTATTTCTAATTAAAAATCCATTTTCCCTCACATTCCCCAATGTGTTCCTAGTTTTTCTCTTATATGTCTCTTAGTTCCCCAAATTACTGTTTAATGAGTGTCCCCTAACTAGATCTTAGTTTGAGTTGGATTATGAGTCTTCTCTTAGTTAGGATTTGATGTAGTTTGACTCTATATGCTACTCTATGTGTACATCTATTCTCTCATGTTTTAATTCCTTTCTATTTTAAAAATTGGTTTTGTTATTTTTATGCACACATGTGCAATTTTCCCAACCTTTAAGTTTTTATTCTCTCTTTTCCTAGGTTTTATTTTATCTCATATCTTTTGACTTATTTAATATTTTTTTTGTCCCTTATTTAAACTTAGAATTTAGACTTAGTCTTATACTTAGACGTAAATTCTTGTTAGGCTTCAATTTTATAATTTATTGATTAATTAATACTTTTTTCTAACAAGGTCTAAAACATTTCATTATATTTTATAGTTTATCTAGATTAATTGATTCGCATTTAATTATGCGACATGCCCTTCAAGATGCACCTCTTTTCTCCAAGGGTGTCACTCTCCTTTGACTAGTTTTAGAAGTTTGTCTGACACTTGGAGTCAACACTCCACTTGGTCGACCTTGTGAGAGACTAAGGGATTCTAAGGAATAATGATTTTTCCTTATTGCACACCCCTTAGAAATCTTTGTGAGTGATTGTCTTAGTCTACCCTCATGGCATCATGTACCTATTGAATTAGGTAACCGTTAACCTACAGTTCAAGTCACATCGATAGTTCTAGTAGGATGTGATAGGGACACTTCAACACCTCTCTGTCAATTTTTGGTTTTTTGTGCATGGCCCCTTTAATCCTTATGTGAGTCAGATTAGCAAGCGTCGTCAAGCCTGCATCCACTAACAATAATACTTTCATTCATCCATAAACATATATCCATACTGAGATTATCATATAAATCTCATGCATGTAAATCAAATACTCAAACCATATACAAATCCACTCCCTGAATCAACCCGGAGTCCATGGGAATCGTTGATGCCATCTGCATCATCAACATGCCATGTATTTTTCACACTCAGGGAAACTCATCAGTAATACCTGTCGATACATGAATACATATATAATATAACATATAATCAAAATGACACCATAATACATCTCATAAGAAAATCATAATCATAATGTATCACAACCAGATCACTTTCTCGCAAGTGTCCTCAAAGAATAAGTCAATATGAATGTGCTCAGTGGTACTAGATGTTACAAGTTTACAAAATTCATGACATCATCTAGCACTAGTTTTAAAAACTCATAAATAAAAAGGTTACAATTTTTTTGATACCAAATGAAATGAACAACTTGTTCATAAATTAAATATCCAAAATAAATAAGACAACATAAAAGAGTCCATACTGGTTAAAATAATGTATTGAATAAGTAATCTAAGAAATAAACGATTTACAATGCAATGTGATGGTATACTTATTTTCATTGACTAGTCACAATGGTTGATGGGTCATGTCTCTTGATTAGGGTGTATCACTTCATATATATATAATAACCACCCTAATTCATTTTTTTGTATAATTGTGTGGAAGTGATTTATTTGATATGGAAAATGATAAGATTCCACACTTGATATTCGCTTCAATATAAGAACATATTAATTTATCTTCTCATATGGATTTCATCTTTAGTTAGTTTGTTGAATAATATGATGATTGTATCACCCCTCCATGGGATTCTATGCAATAATATTTACTCATTTAAATACATATGCCTTGAGAGATTTGTTGTGAACGTAATTTTACTATTTAAATGGAATAACATAAAACATAACCATATCTCCTTTACATTTTCCAAACAATAATTCTTACAAATTTAATCAATGTTTTTAATGAAAATTTGAAGTAAGAAATTAGTATCATCATACCTTTAGTTTAAGATTTAAAAATATAAACATAAAGATAACACATACTAAGAAAAATATATCCCCCTTAGTTTAATTTGATTAATTGTAGGGTAGTCTAGTGAGTAGTAGGAAGATGCCTCCAAAACATTGTTTCACCATTTTTTCATAGTGGAATAGAAGTATCCTTCTATCCAACTAGGATCCTCATTGGCTTCCTAGATCTAAGAAACCTTTTATTTTCTTGGCCATATGTTCTTGTGTCTCTAATAACAACAAAGCACAATATTCTCCATTAAAATTTCCACAAGAAATTATTTCTTCCAAGAATTATCCAGTCTCTCAACAAGATCAAACCTCTAAACCTCCTTTCCCCCCTCCTAAACACCACTTCCTCTCTATTTATAAAGTTTATGTACACTCCCAATCAAATTCTTCTCGACCAACCTCATTAATAGCCATCAATAACCCCTTCGATATTTTTGAAAGAAATTTAATTGAAATAAAATACTAAATGAATCACATAAAATAACAATAAAATTGAATGCAACGTTTTTCTTCTGACACTAGCTTATAAATTCAACTTGAAAATTTCCTCTAAAATTTATGACAACCCACCATACCCATTTAGTTCATCATACCAACCAACAATCAAATCAATGAAGGTATTTAATTCTAATAGATATTCATGTATGCAATATAATTTATATTATTATAAAATCATTAATTAAATAGTTAATACCATAGTTTAATAATTAATACATCAAGTAATTGTACTAGAATGCATGTACAATGTATTTTTCGTATCTTGCATACACATATATTGCATATGTACTAGTGATAAACAATCACTAGCTAATGCATAGTTCATGTATATTCACATAAGAGCATGCATGATGGTAAGTTAAGTAAATGCATCATCCACTAATCTTAATTTTTTTTTTTTTTATAATAAATCATGAATAATTTATCATCACACTAAAAAAAATATCAAAATTGAATTAAAAAAGCTATTCTAAATAATATAATAGGATTCAAGTAAGAAATCACAAGTGGTACATCTAATCCCCAAGAAGAATTCTTAACAAGATTCACACATTTGTTCCTCCCTAACTTGATTCCATCTTCTACGTCCTATCATTTCCTTTGTTAGACTATGTTGGAGTGTCAACTACATTGACCTAACCCTAGATATAACTCATAAGTGAAAGTGTCAACTATCTTGACCATGCTTCCCCAACAGGTAAATCACAATCACCATCGCATTCATACGAGAGTGTGGCTTAACATAGCCCTCCCATGGCTCTAGTTTTCATAGGATAAATGGTAGGAAATACTACCACCCCTCCTAACACAACTAGGATCTATAGGATACTCGGTGCATATTAACCCCACTCTTCTTGATAAAACTAGGGTCAACACCCTATATCAAGCCATATTGTGCAACTATTATTCTTAGAGTCATGTCAATGAAAAAGCACTTTGGGCAAGTTGTGTGTCTTGTCAAAACTACACTTGCCATAGATCAAAACAATATTTGAAATCATAAATTAAATCATAAGTAAAACTTATAGAAAACACTTTCTTGTAGATGTGTACGACATCCAAGTTACCTCAGTACTATAGTCATTTGGCTATTACGTAGCTTGTTAACTTGTAGGTTAACTCACCAATAACTCATATCCATGAAGATACATCACAAATTTCATATGAGAATCCATAGTGTATGATGTTAAGTTAAGAAATGTATGTTTATTTACACCATGCCTCACATGTTTTATACATTCACAACTTAATTTTGAATCAGTATCCAAATACCAAAAATTCCAATTTTTAATTTTCATGTTTAAATAAATCAAATAACTATCATCATCATGAATATATATAGTAAAAATAATTTCATGCAACACATAAATATGTTTAGATGTACACATCTCAATGTCTATATCAATATAATTATGCCCAATTATATGTTAAGTAACGAATTACTAAGATAAGTCAAATCAAAGTTCTAACTTCCTAAGGCCAAAATATGGGGTATTACAATGAATTTTATAAATAAGATGACAATAAGGAATCCTTGTATCTGTTGTCTTGTTTTTGGAACCTTCATCTTTTGATACTTATTGTGATTTATTGGTTGATCACGTTTCAATATAAGCATATTATTTATTCTTATTTATGTTGGATCTATATTGTTTCCTTTCTCAAAGGTTAGGATTTTTACATCTATTGATTCTTCTAGTTTAGTTGGATAAGTCATTGTTTCTTTATTGATCATTGATTCTTTTCTGGGAAGTTTCTCTAGTGTTTCTTGTTGCAAATTATTTTCACTTTTTAACTTATTAATATATGCGATCATGTTCTAACTATGACCCTTAAGGAAATAAATTTGTTTGTTTTTATCAACAACATCCTTGTCCAATTCTTTCTATCAGTCTTGCATAGGGAAAATTTTAGGGGATAAATTTCACCCATGGACTAATTTTCCATGCTTTAAAAAGAAAAGATTTGTTAATTTCCATGTTTTCTAAAAGTGGTTCACCCAAATTCTATCAAATAAAATTATTTTACCTTAAAAATAGCCCAAATTGTATATAAACTATATAAAATCCTTAGCAATTTTAATATTTTTACAAAAATATCGTTGAACATTTTATAGCTTGCATTTTAAGGACTAGTAAGATTCACCAAGGTTTCCACATTCTAAGATAAATTTCCATAAAATTATCCTCGTGACTCCTAAATTTTCATTGAATTCTAGTTATCTTTATGGATCACTTTTAATACATTCTATAGGTATTTTGATGAGGGTTCTACTAAACATGACTTCATTGTAAAGTCTTGTGATGCTATCTTCTTCTTCTTCTTCTAGGAGAATGTCAAAACAAAATTCTTCATGTATAAGGTGAAAGTAAGCTTTATTTCCATCGAGGTTGAACCTAGAACTATGCCAACTTCATTTAGGTTTATGGTAGTAAAATTAAATTGTGATATAAATTTATAATCATCCATTKCTAATTGTAAGTCCTTAATTTCATATTATTTATTGTCAAACATGTTGTTCTTATTGATTATACTTGGCTCTAGAAGTAATAATTGATTCAACAAGTTGGTGTTAATATGATTTTTCTCTTCATTCAAAGTAATGGATATGCTCRTATTCTTTCTTTGAACAATCACTTTAAATTTTAATAAGAAAACAAACATTTTGTATAAGTGTGTAGAAATCTTCTCYTTTTTCACCACTAATCATTCATTTTGTTTTCATTGAAAYTATTTCCAAAAAATACCATGATTATAGAGGTTGTATTTTTCTCATAATAAGTGGATACATGAAGTGAAAGTGGATACATGAAGTGAAAGGGGTCCACTCCTTTAATTTTGAATTGAGTATCCAACTCTTAATACCCCATTCCCTTCGGAATTAATTACTTTTAGAAATTTGGAATACAACTATATATCTTCCTTGATAATTACCCAATGGACATTGTACTATAATAATATCCTTTGTCAAAACTTAAGTAATATTCAAATTGTTGCTTTATATCTTTGTAATTCCCCTTGATTTTTCTTTTCAATGGGATAAGAATAATTCGTTGATTTAAATAAAAACATGGTAATGTGGTAATAAATGATGTGATGATAAATATTTTTTTCCCAAATTGACTTTTAATTTATCCAATGGTTTTGATTCTTCCCATAATGGAATTTGAATAAAACCCAATGGTTATTGATTTCTTCATACATGTTGGGCTTGGTGGAATAATTTACTTTCATTATGAGAGATGATTGATACCCAAGAAAAGACTTGCATTCGAAGACAATTAAGTGTGAATTGTCGTATCAGTGTGAATTCAATATGAATTGTGAATCCTTGTTCCTAGGAAATTCTTGTATCCTTTATGTACATGCATTTGCATGATTCCCACTGGATAGTGATTCCCACTATTATTGTTTTTTGACTATTTATTGTTAGATTACACTGGATAGGTTATAACTCTTCTACCGTTATATTAACAATTGTTTTGATTTGGATAACAATGGTTTACTAAAGTGATGACTTGTTTCTATTTGTGCGATCAATTTATGACTACCATGATGCATAGAATTTTACAATAATGATGGCAATGCTAATGTACACTTAGTATACGTATGAGGATTTATTGAAACATTTTGGTGCAATTTTATTGATTCCTTCCATGACAACAATTCAATTTAGCTTTAAATTTGATCCATTCACAATGTGATTATGATCCACTTTCTTACAAATTTTCTATTACTTAATATTTTCAAAATCTAATATTTTTTTTTATAACGACAAAACTTGGTATTTCATTCCCTTCTAACCTAATTTGCTTGCATCTTGATGATGGAGTCGACATTCCTTTTTGGTAGAATGGATGGTTTAGATAATATTCCAACATAATTTGTTTATATTTGGACTAGTAGTTGTATATCGATGATGACCTATAGTAGAAACAAGTCCCTAGTTCAATTAGATAGTGACACATTTCTTTGCATGATAAAACTACAATGACATTGCTGGAAAAATGAGGAACTACTTGTGCAATACTTTTCTTTGTTTTTTTTTTTAAACTAAAAGTGAAATGATTTATTTCTTCAATGTAAATTCCAATTTAAATGGTCAAAGGCTAGTTGTGTTCAAGTACTTGGATATGGTCATCTTATCTCTAACTTTGTAGTAGAAAAATATGTGTTCAAAGACTTGGAATTAAGATAAACTCTAAAATATTTTCGTGTAGCCAAAATTTGGGTCAGATAGGGTTTGAAAAAAATGTGGTCAAAGTTTAGAATCAACAAGTGGTTTTGATACCTAATGAAATGAACAAATTTCATTTATTGGGGAATATCCAAATAAAAAGGATAATAGGTTAAAATCCATATAAAACACATATTTAATAATTGAATAAGATATATAATAGAATGTTGAATACAATGTCATGTGATGATATACTTATATGCATTGATTAGTTAAAATGGTTGATAAATCATGTCCTTTAGTTAGGATGCATAAATTCATTTTATTATTATTATTATTATTGTGTGTGTTACACAAAAAGACATCACATCATAGTACTAATTTAAATTCAGAAAACATAAAGGTTACAACATTTATGGAATTTAGGAAAAAGAAATATGATCATATTAAAATCAGGGATCAAGTAATCATAAAAGACACATGAAAATTACATGTATCATAAAATAGTTGCAAGTTAACATAAAGTTGAATAAGAAACATAGCAAGACAATCAATAATTATGGAATATAAATACAAGAGGAAAACACTAGAACATGCCATTTTATCAAAATAAAAAATAAAAAAATTAAAACTTTATAAAAAATAAGGAATAAAAAGTGAAGTGCCATACCATCACCTACGAAGGGACATAAAAGAACAATGATAGTAAGGTACTTCAATAGGAGAAAATAGAACCTCCAAATCATGAGCTTTACAAAAGCACACATCCCTACAAAAGAACACATCCCTTATGGTTGATTTAAAATGAGAAAATTTGGAAAAGGGAATCAATAAATGGAAACACATATGTCATGCACTTTGGAGAAGAGTTTATACACTTGTGAAATGGACACAAAATAATTGTATCTAATGGCCTTCACTAATGGAAAGGTCTTAAGGGATTCCATGTTTCATACACATATTAATCAATGTGGAGTAGATTGCATATTGATTTCAACAAAAATAATATATAGGATAATAAATTTCGTTATCAATAATTTCTACAAAGATATGTTATTGGACCATGAAATATTGTTCATTGAGATTAAATGGACAAAAATGAGGTTCGAGAGACAATATATTAATACAAAGAACCACAAAAAGAAACAATGTTACCACAAAATTTAAAAAAAAATTAGAGAAAAAATAGAAAGAATAACCTTGTAACCGAGGTTCATGGAAAAAACATCAATGAAATAATATATTTATATAGGAATCTGAAGGAGGAAATCGAAGGAACATTTCAAATATTCAAACATAAGAAACTAGGGAAATGAATGGAAAAATTGATGAATTTCTCAATGAACCCATGGTTCAATGAAGAATGTAAGGTAGAAAGGGAAATCTATAAGAAAGACAAGAGAAAATAGAATATCACCATACATAAGATGATTGTGAAGAATAAAAAATGTAAATTTGAGATAAAAAGAAATGTTGAAAATGGAGAAGAAAAACGTGAAATCCTTTTGGAGGGAATTATAAACATCCAAAACTTGGTAGACAATGATACCATATTATCTTAGTAGTTATCTCATGTAAGAAATATATCTATCTATCTATCTATCTATCTATCTATCTATATATATAGATAGATAGATAGATAGATAGACAGACAGACAGATAAAAAAATAAACCATTGAAAGTTAGCATAGAGAAAGAAGTCTTCATGAAGTGGATACTTAGGAGGGTATAAAAACGATTACTTTAATAAAAGAAAAATAATTTTAATATCTATGAGAAGGATGCCTAAATTAGGGAAATTACTCACTGAAGTAACACTTCATAACCCTACTCAATAAAATTATCAAAGAGGGGTTCCCAAGCAGTTATGCAATGAGTGTCATTTCTTCCATATTAAAAGGGTGAAATACAATTGGAGATCTACATAAGGACCATTATCAACAAGAGTTTATCAAGCTTAAAGGAAGGATTATGGAAAAAATGTGAGAAAAAGGATAGAGGAAAAGGACAAAATATCCAAAGGAAAAGATGGTTTCTAACTTAAGCACTCCATAATTGATCATTTCCTCTCACTTAAGCACATAATAGAAATAATTCATATAACAATTAAAAATAACTATGGTATTATCTTTTTTATTTAAAAAAGTCATACAACATCGTCACAGGGGAGACTATATGAGAGATAATGATATACAGAATAATACCAAATGGTTGGAGGGAAACAATAGACATGTTATATGAGTGGGTAAATGATAACCAAACAATACAAAGGTGCTTTTAGAGATCTTCAACAATGGAATATCGGTGAAACAAGGTTTCCTCCTCTCCCCCACACTCTTGAATCTTTACATAAACAAAATAGAGGAATGGATAAACAATGAAGGTGGGGGATTGGTAAACATAACAAATATTATCATAAGCATAATTTTTTATACATATGATTTGACACTAACAACTAGGATACTACATAGCCTACATGATCAACTTGAGGCCTTATATTCCTTTTGGATGGAGGTTGGAATGAATGTAGACATGGAAAAAACTAAGTTAGTAGTCTTATCATTGAAAAATAAATTTAGAACTACCAAAAATCATCTTTGGAGGTGAGCCACTAGAGATAACCCAAAAATATAAATATTTTGCACTAAATTTCAATGAAAAGCTAAGGTGGGATTCATGCACTAGGAAAATACTACAAGGAGGATGGAAGACATTATTTTTGTTGTGAAAATGACGCATGAAAACAAAGTTTTGAGAGTGGAAATTGTTTTTTTTGATGCAAGAGAATTTTTTCCTCCAAAATACACCTTGTTGAATAGACCTAGGGGGTATATGGATTTACAAAGGGAGTTGGATCCCTAACTTATTATTATTGTAATTGCCTATGTTTCATTTGGGGTCTAGAAGGAATGCATAGGATAAGGTTTCATTAATTGAGTTTGGTTAAATGTAAGTGAATATGCCTATGATAGAAAATATTGAGAGTTGTGAAGTCTAGAAGAGATCCTAGAGTGATATATTGAGGATATTGTGGAGTATAAGTAGCATCTGAAATGAATTAAGGTTTTATCCCGATGTTGTATATTTCATAATCCTGCGTGCAATCAATTTGGTGTGCATGTAGAGACAAAGTGAGAAAGGGGAATTAAGGGTGTAAGAGGTTGAGTGTGGCCAAAAGGCCAAACAAAGGCCAATTAATTGTAAATCATTCCAAGGAAGATGGGAAGGCCTTATGTAAATTGTGTACAAATTCATTAATAAAATCTTCATGTGTTTATTTGGCACCTCTGTGTATCATTGAATGATATATTGATTCAGACTTTGTGTGAGTTCAAGAGTTGTTGTGTGAAGGAAAGAGCCAAGAGTTGTTATAGGTTTGGTGCGTAACAAAAGCTATAGTAGTCGTTGATCGTTGATCACTGAAAGGATCAATGATCCAAATCACACCAAACTATACTATGAAGGATGGATCACTTAGAACCGTTAGATCACATACAAATTAAATTGTCAGCATATGTTCTAGATCCGATCGAAAGATGATAGTTGTATCGGAAGTTAGATGGACTTTGTAGAAGTCCCAATATCTGATGGTGAGAGTAATATTTGGCCATCCATTCCAGAGTTAGATTAATGGACGATAGCCATATCAGGAGTTAGAAGACACGAGGAAGTTAAAGGAGAATCATGACCATTCGATCCATATCTAGATTGACAGTTCTCATCATAGAGGACCACAAACACCAGATATTTTAAAGTATTGGAGGGCCTAAAATTTTTGAGGTCTCGATGATGAAAACGATCATGTTGATGCAAGGAACTCTAGAAAGGAATTAACACATGGAAACCAGGTCCCACGATACATGGTTTACGTGGAAATCATTTGAATGCAGATTGACTACAAAGATTAAATATTCAGTCTATAGATGATGATCCCTATGTAGACTAATATACATCAGGCTAACATCAGAGCGTCACTTAGGATATGTCAAGTGGAAGTAAGGTTTTGTACTGATCAAAGTTCCGTGGTGGACCATGTCGTGAGTTGAAATATAATTAAAGGAGAATCAATGCTCCATATTCGATCCATGATCTAGATCAATGGTGATCCATCGTTGAATGATATTGTAGAGGAAGAGATCTTGACCATTTATCACCAACAGGATGAACGGTCCAACTCATTATGGACTGCGACCTTCAGGAGTTCTTGTAGTTGGGAAGTGCTAAATATTCTTGATGTCCTGGGACCGCTATACATGGCAACCATCCATTAAAGAGAATATATAAACGATCTTGATTTAACATGTACATTCATGAAGCTTAGTCGACAGTTATAGCCATTGGTCACATGAAATGAGAGAGAGATAAGTTATCTCTAACATTTAAGTGCTTAAGGGAATAAGCACTAGATCACAACATATGGTCATGTGGACATGAAGGGGATTAGAACTAGATGAGAGAAGCACAAGGTTCTAATAGTTGGCCACGAGGAGAATAAGAATCAGGTTTGAGTGTTGTAGATAAGCACCGACAGAGACTTGTGTGAGAACCAAGTATTCCAGTATTTGTAATAGAGGATTTTGGGCCCGTATAACAAATTCGAGAGCATATCAAGTGTTGAAGTTGAAACAAAGTTACTTATAACTCTGCACCTATGGTAAATCAACCTAGTGTCTAACTATCGATTGGTATCAGAGAGAGTAAATGCTCTTTGGATTTCTGCCAAGGATAAAAAGAAAGAGAATTGTTTAGATAGGAAGAAAAATGAATTGGATTTCCTTAAGTGGATTATTGTGGATTTGAGACCACCCCAACCAAGAAGAAGAATTGGGAAAAGATGTTGAAGAAACAAGATATTTGAAAAAGTATTATAGGTATTGGTTTAATGTATTATAATTAAAACTAGTTAAAACATATTATGTTTGCAAGTGGTAGCATAACGAATAGTATAAACCATTGTAGCCAATATATTTGTGACAGAGGAAGAGGAAGAAAGTGAATAATTTAGGTGAATAAGATTGTGGTAGAACCTTGTAGAAAAGGATGTTGTAAATACTTCCAGCAGAGAATTTGAAGTGAGGAGGACAAGTAAAGTTCTTATAAAAGTGTGATTAGTTGAAAAAGATAGAGAAGAACAAGAGTGTTAAGGAGGTTCTAGAGGAGAGAACTAGAAAAATAATAGGATGTCAGGCTTAGGTAAATATTGATGAGGTATTGAGTGGAAAGATGTAGAGACTTTCTACAAAAAATTCTTGATGCAACTCACAGTGAACTAGGATAAGTTCACAAGGGAAAAGACAAAGATGACTACTGATGGTCATGATGGATGTTCAGAGAAAATCCACAAGAAGAGATAGGATTCCAAGGTAGTTGGCAGAAATATGAACCAAGAGGAGTTTAACAGGGAATTTACTA
The DNA here is from genome assembly GCA_009831015.1 of Picea engelmannii. Lineage (NCBI taxonomy): Eukaryota > Viridiplantae > Streptophyta > Pinopsida > Pinales > Pinaceae > Picea > Picea engelmannii. The sequence goes on along the minus strand of ML809098.1, from coordinate 91,759 downwards.
AGGTTAAGAAAAGACTCAATATAGTTTTGAAGATGTTGCAGGAAAGAAGTGAAGACTAGAGATAGGTTTGGAATGTGAAGAAGAAGATTAAGTGACCTATTGTGCATTTTTGTATGAATAAATTGTCTACATGTTGAATGCTTCATTGAAGGAAGAGAAACTCAAAGAAGCTAAGATTAGATAGAGGACATTGATGGAAGATGGAGTTCACTTATTTGAACCAGAGAAAGAATCATTCCTTGGAGAGGATGATGATGGAGATGTTGAAGGGATACCTATTGAAAGTCTCATGAATTGTCATTAAAGTTCATAAAATAATGTGGGGATGATGTTAGAGGAATCAAATGAGACTGTGGAATATTATGTTTTTAAAACTAATGATTTGTGTGTGTTTATAGGTTGTGCAAAGGATGAAATTGGAAAATCATATGGAATTGTCATTAAGATTGTTCAAGGGAGACATGTGATTTCTAAAGGACTAGAACATAATCAGAATTCTGTTATGAATAAATATGAGATATTGTTATCTTATAAAAATAACCATGGAGAATACTATACACAACTTGTTAATGAGGAAGAAGATGATGAAAGTATTATGAAGTGCTCATACCAACACAAGGAGATGATGCCAGATGAGACCCAAAAGTCTGATGGATTGGAAATTAATCATTGGTTTGTGTATGTAGGTTATGAAGACAACCATAAAAGGAGGGAAGGAATTAAAGAGAAGCATTTAAATATAATGTTGAGAGATTATGATGAGGAACTAATGATATTGGAAGAGTGGTTGATCAATATAAGGATTGATGAAGATTGCATAGTTGTTGCAGGAACATAGTATTCAATGATACCTGATATAAATGAAGAATTTGATGCGTCAAGAGAAGAAGAAGAATTATTAGTTTTTCAAACTAATTGTTTGTTTGAGTATGTGAATTCTAGACAACTAGAGGATGTGAATTTGTATAAAGGAAATGTAAATGAGGACAAGAATAAATTGTAGGTTGCAGTTGCATAATTTAATGAGTATTCCCTTGGACCTAAGGAAATAAAGGAAGGAAAAAGGAGATTATTGTTGTAGAAAGATGGATTCAGGAAAAGGATGAAGAAATGGAAGCAAGAGACATTTATGTCTATAGAAGTGAAACAACAAGTTTGAAACAATACCATGGACCAACAAAAGGAAACGTTGGACATTGAAATTGATGAGATGTGGATGTTGATGAAAAAAGTACCTAAGAGGAAGCATAATGAAATAAGAAGGATATTCAACAATAGAGTACATTTGTATGTACAAGTTTCATCAGAAAGGCAAGTGGACAACTACAACATAAAATTTGGAGGTTTGGAGAATTGAAGATAACAACAATACAGAAGCAAGGAAACAATGCAAGTAAGAAAAAACAACATAATATTTGGGATCCAAGAAGATGGAGGATAATAATGAAGACAACATGCAACAGAAAATAAAAGGGAATCAAGTAATTGAACACATGATCAAGATATCATGAACAATTTTAACCATGGGAGTCTGATGCAGGAGCATTTCTTCCTCCGAAATCTACCTTGTTGAATAGACATAGGGGCTCTATGAATTTACCAAGGGAGTTCGTTCCCTAACTTTTTATTATTGTAATTTCCTATGTATCGTTTAGATTCTATAAGGAATGCATAGGATAGGGTTTGTGTAATTGAGTTTGGTTAAATGTAAGTGAATCTACCTATGATAGCATATCTCCAGAGTTGTGAGGTCTAGAAGAGATCCTAGAGTGATATCTTGAGGATATTGTGGAGTCTAAGTAGGATTTGAAACAAATTCAGGTTTCAACCCTATGTTGTATATTTTGTAAGCCTATTGGAAATCAATGTGGTGTGCATGTAGAGACAGAGTGAGAAAGGGGAATTGAGGGTGTAAGAGGTTGAGTGTGGCCAAAATTCCAAACAAAATGCAATTAATTGTAAATTGGTCCAAGGAATATGAGAAGGTTGTATGCAATATGTGTACAAATTCATTAATAGAATCTTTATTTGTTTATTTGGAACCGTTGTGTATCATTGAATGATATATTGAGTTAACATTTGTGTGCATTCACGATTTGTTGTGTGAAGGAAAGAGCTAAGTGTTGTTACAGGTTTGGTGCATAGTAGAAGTTATAGTAGCCATTGATCATTGATCACTAGAAGGATCAATGATCCAAATCACACCAAAATATACCATGAAATATGGATCACTTGTAATCATCAGATCACATCCCAATTAAATCGTCACCATCCGTTCCAGAACCGATCGACAAAAAACAAATATTTCGAAAGTTAGATGACTTTGTAGAAGTATCGATATCTGGTTGTGAGAGTAAGATGTAGCCATCCATTCTAGATTTATATCTATGGATGATAGTTGTATCAAGAGTTATATTACATGAGGAAGTTAAGGGAGAATCATGATTGTTCGATCTAGATCTAGATAAACGCTTCTTGTTATAACGGACTGCGGGCACCAGAGGTTTTGAAGTATTGGAGGGACTAAAATTTAAGAGGTTTGGATAAAGAAAAACATCATGTTGATGTAAGTAACTCCACATAGGAAGTGACACGTGGAAACTAGGTCCCATGATACATGGTTTCTGTGGCAAGCCTTTAAATGAAAATTAATGAAAAATATTAAATCTTGAGTCCATAGATATATTTCCCTCATCGAGATCAAGATATTTCAATTTGACATCAGATCCCCACTTAGGAGACGACATGTGGAATTAAGGTTCCATACTGATCAAATTTTTGTGGTGGCCCACGTCATGAGTTGAAATATAATTAAAAAAGAATCAACGGTCCATACTAGATCCGTGATCTAGATTGAAGGTGATCCATTGTTGAAAAATATTGTAGAGGAACAAATCACGACTATTTATCACCAGTGGGATCAACGATATAACTCATTTTAGACCGTGGCCTTCGTGAGTTCTAGTAGTTGACGGGTGCTAAAAATTCTTGACATCCTGGGACCACTATACGTGGAAGTCATTTGTTGAAGAGAATAGATCAATGATATAGATTGAATGCATACATCCATGAATCTTAGCCGATGGTTATAGCCTTTGGTCACATGAAATAATAGAGATGGAGGCTAGTGCTAAGTTTTAAGTGCTTAAGGGAATAAGCACTAGATCACAACATATGGTCATGTGGACAGGAATGGGCTTAGAACCGGATGAGAAAAGTACCTGGGTTTATCTGAGAATTGCCTAGGTTTAAGTGCAGGGTTCTATGAGTTGGTCACGAGGAGGATAAGTGTCATATTTGACCATTGTAGATAAGGAACGATAGAGACTGGTGTGAAAAGAAAGTATTCTAGACTCTGTAACAGAGGATATTTTACCCGTATAACAAAGTCTAGAGAAACTTGAGTGTTGATGTTGCAACAAAGTTACTTATAATTGTGCCACTATGGGAAATTGACCTAGTGGGTCACTATCATATTCCTTATTTCAAATGATCATAACCCTAATACTCCTTTATGGATGTAAATTATGGGAACTAAGTTATCAAAAAATAGATGGAACCAGAATAAGAAAGTATACAAACACATTATAACAAGATTTTTAATATGGAAAAACACAACCCATTGTATGGACAATGAGAAGATTCCAGTTAAATCTTATACATGATGAGCCAGAAAGAAGGAAGAAAACTTGGGGTTACAATGTAGTGAATGTTTTGAAGAGTGATATAATAAATAGGAAATGATCTCATCAGATAAAATGGTGAACTGAATATCCATGTATAATAATTCTACAATAATGAAAAATGGGAAAACACACCAAAAGAAAAAATAAATAAACAACTAGAATAGACAAGAGGAGATTAAAGTCTAAAAATACTTGAGGACTAACATTCCATGGCATGGAAAATGGTAATATCACAACTAAGAACCAACTCACATTGGTTGAGATGTGAAATAGGAAGATGCAGATAACCAAAATTAAATATGGGAGGAAGTGTCATGTCTAGTGTTGTCGCTAGATATTTCTCTTGGCTGCAAAAGATAAATTCCTAGCACAATTTCATCAAAATATTGATTATTTGATCAACCCTTTTGATCTGAATCAATGAGCCTTCCAATAATTCAAAATCAGAACATGAAGAGGCATGACTTCATCTACTAAATTCATTTAAATCATAAGCATGGATGGAAGATGAATATGAACAAAATTGAATAGGTAGTTATGTATCTAATCATGATAAATCTGACTGCCTGCTCAATATAAGAAAAGAAGAGGATTCATTTTGATAATGAATTAATTAAACATAAGTATAACAACAAAGTAAATTTCTTGTTTTGCTCATAGAAAAACATAGGAAATATTGTAGTTTAATGGATGTTTTAAAGTTTGTTGTGGTAGAAGTGGTACCAAATTGCAGCAGTCATAACTCAAATGAATCTATAAGAAGACGAATGATTAATGGAAACACATCAGACAAATAATAGAAAAACACAGAATTTAGAACAATGAAGTCTCAGAATCTCCTCCATTCTGAAAAAATATTTTATTAGAAAGACTCTCATTACATGCAAAACTCAAAAGTCCCTCAGGCTGCCAACCCTTGAAAATGTCTTCTTTTTCTCATTTCATCTTTCTCCCTAGCTAAGATGATGCCTTCAAACCTGGAAAATATTTCTGAACTGTTTCCTTAAAATATGAAACCATATGCTCAATTGATGCCTAGAAAGTTTCCTCCAAATCTGAAACTAATTTCAAAATAGAATTAAGAAGGAGAATAATTTGGAGCTATTTCACACCTCAATTCCATGTGTTGTCATCCTTTTCTTAGGAAAAGGAATAATGTTTCTACCACCTATCATGTATATCTCAAGAATATTTCAAATCTTTAATACGTTTCTCGAAGGGAAACTTGATCAAGTCCTCATAACAACTCGCATATGTTTATTCTAAACATAATCTTTTGTTGAAATTTTACCTAGGCTTGCAATGTTTTTAACCTTCAATGGTATTTGAAATAAATAAATGTAGAAGAAGCCTTAGATATTTTATTAGTAAGGAACTATTGATTTGACAATTATGACCACTTTTTGTACTTGGATATTGTAACATCCCTCTCTTTTGTGCACTGAGCAAACTTATCCTTTGAGGACACTTTCTTGCAAGTGATCCGAATTATTATACTATTGGTCGTTGATTATGATTATTTGTCATTATGGATGTGATTATATGTTATTTTGTGTATTTACATAGACATGTGATAATTAATGGGTTCTCCTGAGTGTGCAGGACTTTTGACCTTGAGGATGCAAAGGCATCGATGAAACCCCTTAGACTCTGAATCAAGTCAGGGAGTTGACTATTGGGGTTTGATTGTTGTTGATATGACATATGCACATCTGATTAGATGTTTTGATGATTGATTTTATTTCTGACATGATTCATTGATGATGCAGGCTGACGATAGATTTCCAACCAGACTCACATGTGGAGTAGAGGGGTTGCGCATGACAACCAGATATGTTGAGGAAGAGGTGTGGACAACAACCCTGCCACAACCTATTAGCACTCTCGCTATGGCTCGAACTATAGGTTAACGATTACCTAGTTCGAGAAGACCCACGATGCCATGAGGGAAGAGTGTGACAGTATTTCATGATGATTCTAAGGGGAGCTCAATAAGGTAGGGGCCTTATTCCTTAGAGGCCCTTAGTCTCCCACAAGATCACCTGGTGGAGTATTGACTCCAGGGGTTTTTTATGTCTACCAAGTTAGTCAAGAGGTGAGTGGCACCCTTGGAGCATGTAGTGCATCCTGAAGGGAACGTCTGGCAAGAAAAACAGAAAGAGGCGAGTGGCACCCTTGGAGAACATTTTATTTCCTAAAGGGTGTGTTACGTAAGAAAAACAGAAAGAGGCGAGTGGCAGCCTTGGATCACATAGTGCGTCTTGAAGGGCATGTCGCGCAAGGGAGATGGAATGAGACTAGTGTCACTCTTGGATCACCTAGTGCATCCTGAAGGGAACGTCACGTTGTTAACTAATAAGTGAATAAATCTATATGGCCTTAGAACGAATGATGTGATAAGAAAGTTTTTAAAACAATTTCACTATTAAAAGTGTCGTCGAGCCTAGGAAAATAAAATCTAGGTCTAAGTGATACTTATGGTAAAGTGATAATAATAATAATAATAATAATAATAATAATTAAACATGTGATGAGAAGGGGGTAAGAAATTCAATTAATTTATTAAAATGAAATTAATTTGGGGAATTAAATTTAAAAAAAAAGCGAAGTGATTGTTTTGTTACATATGCTAATTAAAATTTAATAATTAAAAAGAAAAAGGGGTAAAAGGTAATTTTTCTACACTTGCTAATTTGAGTTTTAGATAAAAAGGGAAAAGAGGGAAACTTAAAAGAATTAGGAAACTAAGGGAAAAAGGGGAAGCATAAAGAAAAAGGGAAACATAAGGAAAAAGCAGAATGACTAACTTAGTAAGGAATCTTGCCTTTAAGAACTTTCTAAATTGAACTCAACTAGGAATTTAGTAAGGGCATAAGTCATTAAAATGTGTAAAGGAATATGGGGACACCTAGGAGCGATTTTAGGAATGCTTTTAGGTGGGTGAGGGAAATAGGAGTAATTAAACAGTTAATGAAATTAATATCTGGTGCAACTATGGGGATGGGTGACATGTGTATGGGGGAGGTTTTTCTAAATTAATTTAATGAAAAAAAATGTGAATTTGGGAAAGAAATCACTTAGAAACTCTATAAAAAGGATGTAGGAGGAGGAGTATGGATCTCTTCTTTCGTAACGTTATGTTGCATAATTTTTGTCATGAATGACTTGTCTTGTGGGAGTTGGGATACCCATCTCGATCTTGCGAGGCGAGCTAGGAGCTAGTTGATCTCTAGTATAGTGTGCATGGCCCCTTTGCAGCTCGAGGGGATAAGGGGGAAGAAGAGTACCCATAGCATTGGCTGGGAGGTATCAGTGAAGTCACATCGATCAACAAGAGGGATCTAGACGGAGCTCATGGGACAATGACTCAGACCTGTCACCTTGGGCTACGGTACACATGCTTTTATGTTGAATGGTAGATTAATATTGATCTTGCGCTTTCATTTATGTACTTTTAATTGTGTAAAGAAAGTGTTTTACTTAGCGTTTCAATCAAGAACTTAAATTCGTCATAGCCTTACGCTCGTTGCACTGAATTGATTCCTTGGAAACCGATCCCTGATTACTATGAATGTTTTTTTTGTTTTATTGATTATTATGATATTATTCTTTATCTTTCATCCTCATTTGTAGATCATCGGTCCACACCTGAGAAGTCGGCCAGGAGACGAATCGACGGTCGCCACTTCGGTGTTAATAGACCTATAGATTCTAATGCCCTTCTTTTTTGTGTGTGGATGATTAACAAAGGATTTTTTGCCCAGCTGTCTACTCCCTTGAGTGTTCCTAGTTTATTGATTGGCTTGCACCTTCTTGTGATTGAATATATCTGCATATTGTACACCATTTCTCTTTGCAAACAACTTAATATTATCTGCATTCTAAATTATATACAGACTTTGTTTTTCTCCACATGAATGACAACATTTAATACCTTCTTTTGCTCTGCATTTTACCTGTGTACTCACCAAATCAAACAATTATGCATATGTCATTTTACTCTGCATTTGAATGCATTTGGACTGTGTCTTATTACCTTTAATTGCTTGGCGATTGTGTCTATATTATTCCAGCCTTATCATTATGCACTATGCGTTCTACTTACATTTATATGACTACATTTTTCTCTCTGCATGACTTAGTTTTATCTGTGTTTAGAAGTCGATCTTCTTCTCTTTCTCTATGAGTATGTTTTTCTCTATGCATGATTGAGTTTATCTGCGTATTATTTCCTATTTGCCTTTTTATTTCCTATCTACGTTTTAGAATGATAAATCCAAGCGTTGAAAGGAAAAATCTCTGTGATTGAATTTGGATTTGTTTGATTAGCTTTGAGTAGCATTACTACTGCGTGTTAACTTTAGGTACATCAATATATATTATTAGGCAATGACATTCTAAATGGTATCCAATCTGTGGAGGTGAAATAGTTTTTTCTCAGCGATTTTCATAGTGTTCACACAACAGTTTAACACCATAATACACAATGACTTAACAAAGTGTTTACTCAGCGTAATTCCCAATATTTATTCAACGATTTACCCTATATCACACAACGAACTACATAGTCCTTACTCAACACTGTTGTGGCGAGTTACACAATGGAATACTTGGCTTTTGACATTTGGCATGCAGATTTTTAGTTGTAGAGGTTGTATTTTTAAGTTTATTGGAATGACTGCGATGTTTTATGAGTGATTTCGTTTTGTTTGAGGAGTTTGTGTACACCTTAACATAGATACTACGAAATTACTAATAATTAACTGCGGATTTACATGTGCACTGATTGTGAATTGAAACACACATACTCACACTTACCTTAAACGCCCTTTTACTCACACATACCCGGCGAGTTTAATTGACATCGATTCAAAATATTATTATTAATAGTGATTTTTACTAAGATTTACATAGCGATTTTATAGAGTTACAATCCAATTGAACCGCACTTGCATTGGGAACTGATGCACTTATTATTGACCAGTAACATGATTAATTCCTTTGTGAACTTTAATGGATAACGACACCAGGTCAGACAACATGCCAATGCTAGGAAACCACTTAAAATGTCAGTGATTCTCCTATGGTGTGATGTTACTTTATAAATTTTGTTTACCTGCATTCCTGTAGATTTCCAAGTTGTTATTTCCCTTAATACAAGACGAATTTACATTTATACAGCCTTTGGTTGTTTCCTAGAATAAAGGACAATGTTTAATTATTATAATGGTTAATCCCTTTAATGGTCAATAAATTCTTCAGTCGACAACACCTCATTTTGTTGACAACATCATGGTTGTTGACCGTGATCCTTCTTTAAGTTAGTAACATTCTTTAGTAAACAATGATATGGAACACACAACGATGTATCCCAAGATTTCAATAAACCCTTGACAATAATATATTTGGCAGTGGTATGTCATTGTTGTCATCGATTTTCATTAACTAAAGTGGTGTTATCAATAAATACAAAATTACAACAATTACAGTAATATCAACTTATAGATTATATATATAGTGATTGAAATGCTTTACGTAGATTGCAATTTTTTTTATTGTCTCAGTTTAAAGATAACATAACTCAGCTTTAAAAGACATTTGTTTTATTGTTTTAAAGGACATTTGTTTGGTTGTTTTAAATGACATTTGTTTGGTTGTTTTAAAGGACACGTTTCGTAATTGTTTCTGTTAAAAGATAATGAAATTCTCTTGAGGAAAATACTTATATGACCTTGGAATTATAAAATAGCCACATTGAACTAATCATGTATAATGACCTTTTAATGTGTACAGGTCGATGTAGGGTTTCTTTAGAATTGTTGCGCAAGGAACTTAATGTGTTGTGTGAAGGTTTTAGTCATCTATTCCCTTGTGTCTTGTTGAATGGTCTTTGGGTTCTTGAGTTAGTCGTCATGTGGTTGGAAGATAATTCGGTCTCCTAGCATGTTAAATGTTCTAGGGTTTTTGGGCTACTTGTGTACTTCCCATTGTGGGTGTTGTTGATCATTGTAAGTTGTTGTTGGCGCTTGGGCAGCAACGCCTTCATGTGTTGGGTTTTGCATGCCATAGAGGTTCTAGTTACTGGTCATAGAGGTCATTGTGTCGAGATTGTGGTTGTTGTTTTTATCTTGTAGGCGTTGTCATGTTGTGTTTTGGGCAGCTAGTCGTTTCTTTGTTTTTGATTTATGCATGTTTCGCCTAGTTTCTCGATGTGCTAGTATGTAGAGTCCTTGTTGTCTGTTTCCTAATCTGTGTACATGGTGTGGTTTAACTGTGTCATCCTTTGCTTCCTACCTAAAAAAAATAAAAAAAATTGAGTTTTTCGCTTCGCTTGGAGCCGTAACGATTGGATTCATTACATATGGTATCATAGTGGGTTCAACCCTGCGACTGTGGATCGCCAGTCTTTCCACTGCAGTAAACCCTTGAGTTTTAACCTAGCACTAATTAAAACCTTAACGTATCCATGTGGTGATCTCTTTTAGAGGACACCATATAGGTTCATGGCATGGTGTCGTGGAAGGAGGTGTGATGCCTCCAGAGGTGCTCGCACCTTCAGAGTCTAACCCCCAAGGGGAAGAAGAAGTCCTTGGGCTGGAGTTGATTGTTGTAAGGGATGTGGATGGCCTAACAAGGTGCTTATAGACATTTTTATAGGCCTTGACTCACCATCTGTACTGATATGAGGTTGAAGCGCCTCTACCCCTGAGGGTCCACAGTGCGCCTAGCCCGTACTGTTAGTTTCCACCGTGAACTCGAGAAGGAAAATTTCCCGAGTTCTCTAGTGCCCTAGATGATGTAGTCGCTGAGGCATGGTTGGAGAATATGGCGAGGTGCTTTGAAATTCATGACTATACCTCCAACTTGAATTTTTACATGACAGTCTTTCAATTGAAGGGGAGTGCTCTTCTATGGAGGAAGACGCTCCTGCCGCATTTGAAGATGTAATTTGAAGACGTGTCATGGCAGTGGTTCAAGGAATGGTTCCAAGAAGGGTATCTATCGGAGGGATTCATTGAGTGTCAGCTCAACGAGTTCAACGCCTTGCAACAGGGTGACCGTACGATGCCCGAGTATGAGGTCCATTTTTGGAGCCGCTTTAGTATGCTCCACACCAAATTACCAATAATCTTGAGGTCAACAAGTTCATGTTGGACCTTAATGTTAGGATTCAACTTCTACTTCAGTGCCAAGATTACTAGAGCGAAGAAAGTGTGTTGGAATGTGGAGAGCCACATTACCAATGCAACTGCATAGTGGAGAGGAATAGAGCAGCTGGATCAGATGGACCCACTACCATGGGAGATTTGGGCAAGGCCCATCATATTCATGCAGTGGTGAATAATCAATAGGAAGAGAACCAATCAACTTTTCTCGAGATGGCAGGTTCTGTCACTAACCAGACCCTTAGTAGCTTTGATAGATCTCGGTGCTATGGAGAGTTTCATTTCTGGTGCAGTGCTAAGGAGAATTAAGGTAAAGGAAGTCAAACAGGATGATTTTATCTTTGAGATATGGCTTCAAGAGATAAAAAGAAGGTTGGAGGGAAGGTTACAGGTTGTACCCTTAACTTGGGAGAGTTTGTCACCAGGGCCAACATGTACGTCATGATATTAGGATCTTATGACATCGTGATTTGTATGGACTCGTCGAAGTCACATGAGGCGATAATCAACTGTAAGAAGAAGCAACTAAGCTTGGTCGATGATGAGGGGCAGTGATGCATGATTGTAGGTCAGAACCAGGGAGTTTTCCTGAGGTTCATCTCTTTCTTGCAACTATGGAAGAGCATGCGCAAGGGGTGTCAGCTTTATGCGATCCTTGCGTTAAATGAAAAGGGGAGTAGAGGAAGGTCTAGAACACCTTCCGATGGTGGGAGAGTTTGTGAATGTCTTCCTGGAGGAGTTACCTGGGATGTATCCAGAGAGGGAATTGGAATTTACCATAGACCTAAAATCGAGGACTGAACCAATAGCGAGAAAGCCTTATCGTATGTCGACCACGAAGTTACAAGAGTTGAGAATGCAACTAAAGGAGTTGCTGGACCCGATACTTATACATCGAAGTTTGTCACCATGGGGTGCGCCTGTTATTTTCATATGAAAGAAGGATTGGTTGTGGAGACTCTGCATTGACTACCGTCAAATGAACAAGGAAATGATCAATAATCAGTATTCGTTGCCAAGGATTGATTATCTATTTGATCAGATGAAGGGTGTGATGGTGTTTTCAAAGATCGACCTGAGATCAGGGAATCACTAGTTACGGATCAAGGAGGATGGCATCCCTGAAAATGCATTTAAGATGAGGTTTGGACATTACGAGTTTACTATTTTACCATTTGGACTGATGAACTCCCCAGGGCTATTTATGAGTTTGATGAACGGGGTGTTCCATGAGTAATTGGGCAGGTATATCCAAGTATTCATTGACGATATTTTGATTTACTCTTGGACGATGGAGGAGCATGATGAGCACTTGTGCTTGGTACTATAATGTCTGCAAGAGAACAATTTGTATGGGAAATTGTCTAAATGCTCAATTTACCAATCAAAGATTCAATACTTAGGGCATGTCATCTCTGGTGAAGGTATCTCCGTGGGTCCAACAAATGTCGAGGCTATTATAAAATGGCCTATGCCGACGAATGTCCCATAAGTGCATAGCTTCATGGGTTTAGTAGGATACTATCGACGTTTCGTCGAGGGATTTTTGAATATAGAAAATCCGATAAAGAAATTGCAGAAGAAGAACAAGAAGTTTGTTGCGACCAAGAAATGTGTGGAAGCATTTCAGAGGCTCAAGGAGATTTTGACAACAACACTGAAACTAAGGGTCCCTAACATGGATGCGAACTTATTGGTATGCACTGATGCATCCAAGGAAGGCTTAGGCGAAGTCTTGATGCAATATGGTCGAGTGATCGCTTATATCTGAAGGAAGTTGAGAAGGCATGAGGAGAACTATGCGATGCACGATTTGGATTTGTTAGATATTGTATATTCCTTGAGAGTGTGGAGACACTATATTATTGGATGAAAATTTGAACGAAAAATGGACCACTATGGACTACATCACATCTTTACGCAAAGTAACCTAAACACGCTACAACGACATTGGTCGGAATTTCTTAGCGAGTACGACTTTGATATTTCTTACTTCAAGGGAACAATGAACAGAGTGGTTGATGCATTGAGTTGGAGACCGCACATATTTTCGGTGATGCCTCTTTAGACGAATCTACATGAAAAGATTCTAAATTTACAATGCGACGATGATTGGTACAAAGAGGTTGAGGATTTTATTGGAAAAAATAATCAAGAAGGATTACTACAACCAAACGTTATTCCAGAATCGAAATGGGAGGTGATTTCGATGGATTTAATTGTTTCTTTGCCACTGACGACAAGCAGACACGAAACGATTTTTGTGTTAGTCAACACTCTGACAAAGAGTTCTCATTTTATCCCTTTGTGTATGACGTATTAGGCGCCTGACATAGCTATATTTTTCATCTGTGAGATTGTGAGGCTGCATGGTGTGCCTAAGAGGATTATATCCGATCAAGGATCGGTGTTTACCAGACGATTTTGGACTAGTTTCCAAGAGGCATTTGGAACCCAACTTAATTTTAGTATGACATATCACCCGGAGACAGATGGGTAGACTGAGCGAACAAACCAAATCTTGTGTAGGTACGTGATGGACCAACATAAGCATTGGGAAAAATTCTTGCCACTAGTAGAATTCGCATATAACCACAGTTATCAAAGCACCATTAAGATGGTGCCTTTCGATTTCCCTTATGGGAAACCATGTCAGACGACTTTGAGTTGGGATCGGCTTGAGTATAAAGTACAAGTGGGACCAGAAGAAATCCAAGAAATGGAAGATCAAATGGAAACAAAAAGAAAAAGGATCGAGGAAGCGCAGGATTGGTAGAACAATTATGTCGATGTGCATCATGTGGGTCATAGTTACGATGTTGACGATCAAGTATTCTTGTGAGAAAAACTACCTAAGAGTTTGATCAAGTTTGGAAAGGGTGATAAACTATCTCCTAGGTTCATGGGATCCTATGATATTGTGGAGAGGAAGGGGCTCGTGGCCTATCGACTAGCCTTTCCTGATTGTTTGAGGCATATGCACAATGTTTTTCACGTATCTGTTTTGAGACATTATATTAGTGATCTTACACATGTTATTGACATGATTTATTTGCAGGTATCAGACAAGGGGGTTCTCACTACTGATATGATTCGCATCCTGGATCATCGCATTCGAAAGCTACGACGTCGAATAGTATATCAGGTCAAGGTCCAATGGGACAACTATAGTCCGCACTTGGCGACTTGGGAGGACACATATGATATGCGTAAAAAATTTCCATTTTTGTTTGATAAATAGACTTATGATACTGTGGTACACATTATTTCGGCACTTATATACTGTGAAACTTCGAGATGAATTTTAGACCAAGAGGGGGTGTATGTAACATCCCTCTCTTGTGCGCACTGAGCAAACTTAATCTTTGAGGACACTTGCTTGCAAGTGATCCAGATTATTATACTATTGGTCGTTGATTATGATTATGAGGCATTATGGATGTGATTATTTGTTATTTTGTGTATTTACATAGGCAGGTGAAATTGAATGGGTTCTCCTGAGTGTGTAGGAATTTGGACCTTAAGGATGTAGAGACATTGATGAAACCCCTTAGACTCCGGATCGAGTCAAGGAGTGGAATATTGCGGTTTGATTGTTGTTGATATGACATATGAACATATGATTAGATGTTATGATGATTGATTTTATTTTTGACATGATTCGTTGATGATGTAGGCTGATGATATCTTGTCGACCAGACTCACATGTGGACTAGAGGGGTCACGCCCGACAACCAGAGATGTTGAGGGAGAGGTGTGGACAACAACCCTACCATAGCCTACTAGCACTCCCGTCATGGCTCGAACTATAGGTTAACGATTACCTATATCAAGAAGACCCACGATTCTGTGAGGGAAGACTATGACACTTGCTCACAATGATTCTAAGGGGCACGCAATAAGGTAGGGGCCTTATTCCTTAGAGGCCCTTAGTCTCCCACAAGATCCTCTGGCGGAGTATTGACTCCAGGGGTTTTTGATGTCTACCAAGTCAGTCAAGAGGTGAGTGGGAACCTTGGAGCATGTAGTGCATCCTAAAAGGCATGTCGCGCAAGAAAAATGGAAAGAGGTGAGTGGCACCCTTGGAGCACGTTGTGCGTCCTGAAGGGCACGTCACGCATGAAAAATGGAAAGAGGCAAGTGGCACCCTTGGAGTACGTAGTGCGTCCTGAAGGGAATGTCGCACAAAGGAGATGGAATGAGGCGAGTGGAACCCTTGCAACACCTAGTGCATCCTGAAGGGAACATCCCATTGTTAACTAATAAGTGAATAAACCTAGATGGCCTTAGAATGAATGATGTGATAAGAAAGTTTTTAAAATAATTTCCCTAATAAAAGTGTCGCCTAGTCTAGGAAAATAAAATCTAGGTCTAAGTGATACCTATGGTATAATAATAATAATAATAATCATTAAACATGTGACGAGAAGGGGGTAAGAAATTCAATTAATTTATTAAAATCAAATTACTTTGGGGAATTAAATTTAAAAAATGGGAAATGATTGTTTTGTTACATATTCTAATTAAAATTTAATAATTAAAAAGAAAAAGGGGTAAAAGGTAATTTTTCTACACTTGCTAATTTGAGTTTTAGATAAAAAGGGAAAAGAGGGAAACTTAAAAGAATTAGGAAACTAAAGGAAAAAGGGGAAACATAAAGAAAAAGGGAAACATAAGGAAAAAGAAGAATGACTAACTTAGTAAGGAATCTTGCCTTTAATAAATTTCTAAATTGAACTCATCTAGAAATTTAGTAAGGGCGTAAATCATTAAAACGTGTAAGGGAATATGGGGACACATGGAGCAATTTTAGGAATGCTTTTAGGTGGGTGAGGGAAATAGGATTAATTAAATATTTAATGAAATTAATTTATGGTGCAACTAGGGGGATGGGTGACATGTGTATGGGAGAGGTTTTTCTGAATTAATTTAATGAAAAATAAATTAAATGAGAATTTGGGAAAGAAATAACTTAGAAACTCTATAAAAAGGATGGAGGAGGAGGAGTATGGATCTCTTCTTTTGATGTGTAATGTTATAATGTAGAATTTTTGTCTTGACTGACTTATCTTGTGGGAGTTGGGACACCCGAATCAGTGACGAGTGGTAGCTCAACCTTGCGAGGCGAGACGGGAACTAGTTGATCTATGATATAGTGTGCATGTCCCCTTTGCGGATCGGGGGGCTAAGGGGGAAGAAGAGTACCCCTAGCATTGGATGGGAGGTACCGGTGAAGTCACATTGGTTGACAAGCGGGAGATGGATGGAGCACATGGGACAACGACTCAGAGCTGTCACCTTGGGATATGGTACACATTCTTTTATGTTGAATGGTAGATTAATATTGATCTTGCGCTTTAGTTTTTGTACATTTAATTGTGAAGAGAAAGTGTTTTACTTAGCGTTTCAATCGAGAACTTAAATTCTTCATAGCCTTATGCTTGTTTCACTGAATCGATTCCTTGGCAACCGATCCCTGATTTCTATCTCTATTCTGTTTTGTTTTATTGATTATTATGAGATTGTGCTTTATCTTTCATCCTCATGAGAAGTCGGCTAAGAGCCAAATTGACAGTCATCACTTCGGTGTTAATACACCTATAGATTCTAATGCCCTTCTTTTCTGTGTGTGGATGATGAGTTAAGAATGTTTTTGCCCAGTTGTCTACCCCGTTGATTGTTCCTGGTTGATTGATTGTATTGCACCTTCTTGTGATTGAATATCTCTGTGTATTGTACATCATTTCTCTCTGCGAACAACTTAATATTCTCTACGTTCTAAATTATATATGGACTGTATTTTTGT
This sequence comes from Picea engelmannii, assembly GCA_009831015.1. NCBI lineage: Eukaryota > Viridiplantae > Streptophyta > Pinopsida > Pinales > Pinaceae > Picea > Picea engelmannii. The sequence goes on along the minus strand of ML809098.1, from coordinate 75,101 downwards.
CCACTTGAATGACACAGTTTACTACCTTATTTTTCTTTGTGTTTTACCTATGTACTCACCGAATCAAACAATTATGCATATGTCATTTTACTCTGCATTTGACCACATATGGACTGCGTCTTATTACCCTTAATTGCTCGGAGATTGCATATGTATTATGATAGCATTATCATTGTGCACTTTGCGTTCTACTTATGTTTATATGAATGCATTTTTCTCTCTGCATGACTAATTTTTATTTGCGTTTAGAAGTCAAGATTCTTCTCTTTCTCTATGACTTCATTTTTCTCTGTGCATGATTGAGTTTATCTATGTATTATTTCATATCTGCATTTTTATTTCCTATCTGTGTTTTAGAATGATAAATCCAAGCGTTGAAAGGAAAAATCTTTGCGATTGAATTTGGATTTGTTTGATTAGCTCTGAGTAGCATTACTACTGCATGTTATATTTAGGTATAACAATATATATTATTAGAAAACGACCCTGTAAATGGTATCCAATCTATGGAGGAGAAAAAGTTTTTTCTTAGTCATTTTAATAGTGTTCACACAACATTTTAACACCATAATACACAATGACTTAAAAAAGTGTTTACTCAGTGAAATTCCCAATATTTATTAAGTGATTTACCCTATATCACACAACGAACTACACATTCCTTACTCAATAGGGTTGTGGCGAGTTACACAGCGGAATACTTGGATTTTTGCATTTGGTGTGTGGAGTTTTAGTTGCAGAGGTGCTATTTTTATGTTTATTGGAATGATTGCGATGTTTAATGAGTGCTTGCATTTTGTTTAAGGAGTCTGCATCCATCTTAACAAAGATACTGTGAAATTACTAAGCATTGACTGGGGATTTACATGTGCACTGATTGCGAATTGAAACACACATACTCACACTTACCTTAAACGCCCTTTTACTGACACATACCTGGCGAGTTTCATTGGCATCGATTCAACATATTATTATTAATAGAGATTTTTACTGAGATTTACATAGCGATTTTATAGAATTAAAATCCAACTGAATCGCACTTGCATTGGGAACTGAGGCACTTATTAGAGAACAGTAACATGATTAATGCCTCTCCGAATTTTAATGGATAATGACACCAGGTCAGACAACATGCCAATGCTAGTCATCCACTTAAAAACTCAACGATTCTCCTATGGTGCGATGGTATGTTATAAATTTTGTTTACCTACATTCCTGTAGATAACCAAGTTGTTAATTCCCTTAATACAAGATGGCTTTACATTTAGACAACGTTTGGTTGTTTCTCAGAATAAAGGACAACGTTTTATTATTATAATGGTTAATCCCTTTAATGGTCGGTAAATTCTTCGACAACAATAACGTCGACAACACCTCATTTTGTTGACAGCATCATGGTTGTTGACCGTGATCCTTCTTTAAGTTAGTAACATTCTTTAGTAAACAATGATATCAAATACACAACGATGTATCCCAAGATTTCAGTAAACCCTTGACAGTAATATATTTGGCAACAATATGTCATTATTGTCAATGATTTTCATTAACTAAAGTGGTGTTATCAATAAATACAAAATTACAACAATTATAGTAATATCAACTTATAGATTATATAGATAGCGATTGAAATGATTTACGTATATTGCAATTTTTTTTGTTGTCTCAGTTTAAAGATAGCATAACTCAGCTTTAAAAGACCTTTTTTTTATTGTTTTAAAGGACATTTGTTTGGTTTTTTTAAAGGACATGTTTCATAATTGTTTCAGTTAAATGATAACGAACTTCTCCCGAGGAAAATACTTATCTAACCTTGGAATTAGAAAATAGGCATATTGAACTATTCATGGATAATGACCTTTTAATGTGTATAGGTCGATGTAGGGTTTCTTTATAATTATTGCGCAAGGAACTTAATGTGCTATGTGAAGGTTTTAGTTGTTTATTCCCTTGTGTCTTGTTGACTGGTCGTTGCGTGCTTGAGTTAGTCGTCATGTGGTTGGTAGATAATTCGGTCTCCTAGCGCGTTAAATTTTCTAGAGTATTTGGTCTAGCTGTGTTGTAATGAGCCATTGTTACTGTCATGCCTATCGCCTGGTGGTGGCATGATTCCTCATGAGGGGATCATGGTGTTCCCTATTGGATAGAGGCGAAAGATAAATTGGTCGAAGTTTGTGCTTCCCGTTGTGGGTGTTGTTGATCGTCATAAGTTGTTGTTAGCGCTTGGACGGTAACACTTTCATGCATTAGGTTTTGTGTGCCATAGAGGTTCTAGTTACTTGTCGTCGAGGCCATTTTTTTGGGATTTTGGTTGTTGTCCTTATCTTTTAGGTGTTGTCGTGTTGTGTTTCGGACGGGTAGTCATTTCTTTCTTTTTTATTTACGCATGTTTTGCCCAGTTGCTCGATTTGCTACTATGTAGAGTCGTTGTTGTCTATTGCCTAATATGCGTGCATGGTTTCATCGTCATATGGTGTGGTTTAACTATGTCGTCATTTCCTTCCTTCCTAAAAAAAAAAAAAATGAGCTTTTCGCTTCCCTTGGAGCTGTAACGATTGGGTTCATTACATATGGTATCAAAGTGGGTTCAACCCTGCGACTATGGATCGTCGGGATTTCCACTGCAACAAACCCTTGCGTTTTAACCTAGCGCTAATTAAAACCTTAATGTATCCATGCGGTGATATTGATTAGAGGATGCCACAGAGGTTCGTGGCATGGAAGGAGGTGTGATGCCTCCAGAGGTGCCTGCACCTTCAAAGTATAACCCCGAAGGGAAAGAAGAAGTCCTTGGGCTGTAGTCGATTTTTGTAAGGGATGTGGATGGTTTGACAAGTTTCTTCCAGATATTGTTATAGGCCTGGACTCACCATCTGTACTGAGATGAGGTCAGGGCGCCTGTACCCCTGAGGGTCCACAACGTGTTGAGATCGTACTATTAGTTTCCACCGCGAACTTGAGAAGGTCAATTTCTTAAGTTCTCTAGTGCCTCAGATGATGCAGTCGCCAAGGAATGGTTTGAGAATATGGTGAGGTTCTTTGAAATTCCCAACTATACCTACAAATTGAAGGTATGCATAACGTTCTTTCAATTGAAGGGGAGAGCTCTTCTATGGAGGAAGACGCTCCTACCGCATTTGAACATGGCAGTCGAAGATGTGTCATGGGAGTGGTTCGAGGAATGGTTTTGAGAAGGGTATATTTCGGAGGGATTCGTTGAGCTTTGACTCAACAACGCCTTGTGATAGGGCGACCGTATGGTGCCCGAGTACAAGGCCCATTTTTGGAGCTACTTCAGTATGATCCGCACCAAATTACCAAGAAGCTTGAGGTCAAAATGTTCGTGTTGGACCTTAATGTTGGGATTCAAATTCTAATTCGGTACCAAGATTACTGGACCAAATAAATTTTGTTGGAATGTGGAGAGCCAAATTACTAGTGCGACTACCTAGTGGAGAGGACTAGAGCAGCTGGATCAGACAGACCCACTACCGTGGGAGATTTGGGAAAGTCCCATTGGATTCATGCATTGGTGAATAACCGACAGGCAGAGCACCAATTGAATGTGCTCAAGATGTCACGTGCCATCACTGACCAGACCCTTAGTAGCTTTGATAGATCCCGGTGCTACATAGAGTTTCATTTCTGGGGCAGCACCAAGGAGAATTAAGGTAAAGGAAGTCAAACAGGATGAGTTTATCTTTGAGAGATGGATTCGGGAGCCAAACAAAAGGTTGGAGGGAAGGTTACAGGCTGTAACCTTAGCCTGGGAGAGTTTTTCACCAAGGCCAACCTGTACGTCATGATCTTAGGATCTTATGATGTCATGATCGGTATGGACTGGTTGGAATCGCATGAGGAGATACTCAATTGTAAGATGAAGTGATTGATCTTGATCGATGATGAGGGACAATTACACGTGATTGTAGGTCGGAACTAGGGATTTTCCCTGAGGTTCATCTCTTCCTTGTAGCTATGGAAGAGCATGCACAAGGTGTGTACGACTTATGCAATCCTTATGTTAAATGAAAAGGGGAGTAGAGGAAGGTCTAGGACACCTTCCGATGGTGAGAGAGTTTACGAACGTCTTCCCGGAGGAGTTACCTAGAATTCTGTTGGAGAGGGAATTGGAATTTACCATAGACCTAAAACCAAGGACTGAACCAATCGCAAGAACGCCTTATCGTATGTCAACCCCAAAGTTACAAGAGTTGAGAATGCAACTGAAGGAGTTGTTGGACCTGGGACTTATACTTTCAAGTGTGTCACCCTGGGGTGTGCCTGTTATTTTTGTATGAAAGGATGGGTCATGGAGACTCTACATTGACTACCGTCAAATGAACAATGCAACGATCAAGAATTAATATCCGTTGCCAAGTATTGATGATCTATTTGATCATATGAAGGGTGCGGTGGTGTTATCAAATATCGACTTGAGATCATGGTATCACTAGTTACGAATCAAGGAGGATAATGTCCCTAAAACCGCATTGAAGATGAGGTTTGGAAATTACGAGTTTACTGTTTTACCATTTGGATTGATGAATGCCCCAGGGGTATTTATGAGTTTGATGAATGGGGTGCTCCACGAGTACTTGGACAAGTTCTTCCAAGTATCCATTGACGATATTTTGATTTACTCTCAGATGATGGAGGAGCATGACGAGCACTTGCACTTGGTACTACAGTGTCTGTGAGAGAACAATTTGTATGGGAAATTGTCTAAATGCTCATTTTATCAAACAAAGATTCACTACTTAGGGCATGCCATCTCTGACGAAGGTATAATCATGGGTCCAAAAAAGGTCGAAGCTATTATGGAATTTCCTATGCTGATGAATGTCCCAGAAGTGCGTAGATTCATGGGTTTAGGAGGATACTACCGACGTTTCATCGAGGGATTTTTGAAGATATCAAATCCGATCATGGAATTGCAGAAGAAGAACAAGAAGTTTGTTGGGATTGATAAATGCGTGGAAGAATTTTGAATACTCAAGGAGCTGTTGACAATGACACCGATACTAAAGGTCCCTAACATGGACGTGAACTTCTTGGTATGCACTGATGCATCCAAGGAAGGCTTAGGAAGATTCTTGATGCAAGACGGTCGAGTGATCGCTTACATCTCGAGGAAGGTGAGAAGGCATGAGGAGAACTATGCGACGCACTATTTGGAGTTGTTAGCTATTGTATATTCCTTGAGAGTGTAGAGACACTACATTATTGGATGAAAATTTGATCTAAAAATGGACCACTGTCGACTATAGCACATATTTATGCAAAGTGACCTGAACGCGTGACAACGACATTGGTCGAAATTGTTTAGCGAGTACGACTTTGAGATTTGTTACTTCGAGGAAATAATGAACAGAGTGGCTGATGCGTTGAGTTGGAGATCGCACATATTTTCGGTGATCCCTCTTCAGACAAATCTACATGAAAATATTATAACTTTACAACACGAAGATGACTGGTACAAAGAATCTTTATAACAATTATGACTGGTCCTCATAACAAATCGCACATGTTTAATCTAAACATAGTCTTTTGTTGAAATTTTACCTAGGCTTGCAATGTTTTTAACCTTTAATGGTATTTGAAATCAATAAATGTAGAAGAAGCCTTAGATAATTTATTAGTAAGGCACTATTGATTTGATAATTATGACCACTTTTTGTACTTGGAGATCTACTATGATCATCTGGGATTTTACACATTTTTTATGTTCCCTGCACTCTATTCTAGTTCTTGTAGATTATTTCTTATGATTGCTCGGAGCATCAGAACAAAACCAACTTTTTAAATAATTTCCAAGGCTTGCCACAATCTCTCTAACTCTTTTTTTTTCAAAACATTCATGTGGAAGAAGGTTCCCTTTCTCTTTTCATATGCAAGTTTCTAGCTACCAACAAGAATACTCATAATGAGAATTGTTAACTGTTACCTCAATGTCATTAGTTCAATACCAAAATCCTTCAACTTCCTCATCCTTTTTACTATTCTTCTTGTGTCATTTGATAATTCCAGCTCCACTATATCTAGAAATTTATCATCATAAATTACTCTAATCATTTTATGCACCATAGATAGTATGATTATTTATCCCAGTAAGCTAATCTAACTAATATTTGTCTTTGCATCTCAGAGATAACTATATTATTTAGTTGTTATCATGCCTAGTGCATCAAATTTCAACCTCCAAATTCTCTTGAACTGAAAGCCTCTCTACCATGGAAGGATATATGATAGATCCATCCTTCAAAATATGTCTTACTAAAATAAATATTCACCTTCTATACTCCTTGCAAGAACTCTTTCAACTTACATAGTTTATTAATATCATTAGAATTTGCTTGAGAAACCTTGGACTGAATTCTTTTTCCTTCTCCCTCCTCATTGTTATTAAATAACAATATGTACTTGTACCATGAGAAAAAACATAAAAGAAAATATTCCACCATGAACATATGTTGATTAATTGGGTTGGTTGTCATTGAAGTCAACCCTTGAATCAAGTCCAGTAGAAAATTATAGTAGCCCCAAAAATATGGTTAAGGGACCCAATTTTGTTTGAATTATAAAGGCATGAATATCAATGAATATGTAGGTAAGACTATTCTAGATGGATAGTAAATGTCGTGTCATTTCCGGTGATATGTGGTACATCACATAACTCTTCACGGTTAGGGAGTTATGGCTTTGTGAAGTTAGAGAACCCTCATGAGTTAACTAGAATCCCCTAGAAGGTCAGAGAAGTTAATTTATTCTAGAAGCTCCTAGAAGTTGTTTACTAGTCAAAGTAGTTGTAACTATGCGTTAATCATGAGTAAAGTTGTTGCAAAAAGAAAATAATTAAAAATAAGTTAGTTGAAACTAGAAGTGGTGAGTTTACTATTTGTGGATAAAGTGCTTGTAAGTGGACAAAGTGGTTAGAAGTGGGTTATCCCAAAAATAAGGAAGTTGGGTAAAGTAGTTAGAAGATAACCCCTAAAGGAAGCTACTTGGAGAGTATAAATAAGAAAGAAAGGGTCTCCTATTATCACCTATTGAGAAAATTGAATATCAATTATTTTGTGAAAGGTTTATTGTAGGTACACATTGATACATATGAAGTTACACAAGTTTGAGGAAGTGAAGGAGGGTTGATGGAGAAAGTTTCAGAGTTATAGAATTTATGAAAAAACCCTAGTTTTTTAGGTGTACGTGGGATGCAGTGGAGGAAGGCACGTACATATGTGGACTGCAATAGAGGAAGGTGTGTACATACACGAGCTGTTGAAGAGGAAGTCACGTACAGATGGGAAAATCCATGAAAACTTCAGTGGATGTGGGTACGAGGTCTCTAGATTCTGAAAGCAAGTTCCCAGGAAGGTCTACATTTACCAGGTACAAAAAATCTATCTACAAGTTCAAAAGGTATTTCATATTCTTATGTGTAGTTGGATATTGTTGTCTATATGAGATATGGTTATGGGAGATTGAGTATTTTCCCAAGAGAGATTGTTGGTTGTATGGCACTTAATGTATGAACTATATCTACATAAATACAATGTTGGTATGTCTGGTATTTATCTTTGGCATACCTTGTTGGTTTAAGTGTTACGACATATCTTGTATTTCTTGGTAAATGGTTGAGAGTTTTTGTGGTACATGGTTGATGGTCTTTGGTTGTAATGTATTGTTGAATTTGTTGGTTTATTTTGAGGATGCATATTGGTATGGTTTGATGTCTAGTTCATGTGAGGGTTTATAAAACGTGATTATGATGGTATACACATGTATGGCACATGACTAGAGAGACATATATGCACATGGTTTGAGTGATAATATAGTGATATTGAGTGAGATCTATGTATGGTATAGATATGATAGTTCACACCCTTGAGATACGTGTGCTTGGTTGAGGGATATGTATGATTATGTATGCATAGGGAACAATTATAGATTGGATACAGTGATAGGTTATAGTTTAATGTGACAGATATAGTAAAGGTTTGGAGGGATAGAAGTTTATGACTTTCAGAAAAGTGGAAACCCTAGTTTTCTAAGGGTGTACGCAGGATGAAAGAGGACAGGTCATATACATACATAGGCTATAGTATAGACAGGTCACGTACATACATGTGCTCTATTGGAACAAATACTGAAATTTTGTCTTTCAGTAGCTTAGGAGGAAACAATTTATAGTGCTTAGCTACCGAAAGTGTAGACTTTTGGTAGCTTAAATCTCCGGTTTCATATGCCTTTAGCTGCCGAAAGTGTATCGACCGAGACCAAGCGTTCAAGCACCACGCATCAAGCCACATGGAGGAAGAGCTCACGAGTATGTGAAAAAACAATGCAATAAACGGCATAAAATCGCTATAATAAAGTTTTACCAAAATGCCACGTCACCATTTCAGGATTTAGGCAGTCGGGGGTTTTGCCGACATAAAGATTTTGACCACTGACCATTTTCCCGAAACCCGAAACTCGAAATCAGGGTTTCAGGACTTTCACTGGCTTATGGGGATTTGAAATCACACTGTTAGCCACTAAAAGACAGGACTTTCGACAGCTAAGATACCTTTGTTTTCGGCCTGTTAGCCACCGACATTGCAAGTTTTTCCAAAACAAACTACCTGTGGGAAAAAACACATTTATCAACCTTGGAGAGGTCGTTTTACATGTTTGAATAGTTGATTGACATCTAAAGATCCTAATATTTCCATTTGTATCTTCAGATATGAATTTAGAGCTCGGAAAGGTAGCCAAAAGTGCCCTGTAAGATGGTGCTGCGTTTTTTTGCAGACATGGCCCATAAATGTAGGAACACGCCCATATTTTAGTTAAATAACTGTTGGTTCGTTTCTCAGTCATTTTTTAGGTCATTTCTCATATGTTATATGTTGAAGGCTTATATATTGTATATCTCTTGGAGAGAGAAAAGGGGGAAAAGGACACACAGGAGTAGTACTCCTGGGCTGTAGCATTTGTTTTACTGTTTAAATAAAAGAGTGCAGAGCCATTTTTAATCTACAAAAGAGATTCTTGTGATTTTATTTGCAGAGAATGTCTTGTTGCTTCATTCTCGCATCATTTCACTTGGTTTATTTCCATTTTCTTCCCGATTTTTGACTGTGTTTGTAATGGAATTCATCTATTTGTTAGATGCTCTATTGCAGGACATGTTATAGTTTGTTTCTTGTAGAGATATGAAGGTTTAGAATTCATCCTTAGATAGATGCTCTGTCCCAACCATCTCTTTCCACTGATTTATGCTTGGAATTCACTCATTGCTAAGTGATCCTTGCATTTTGATATGTTTTCTTTCTATTTTTCTGCCATACTTTTATAAATCCTTCTCTTTGTAATCAACTTCTACCTCGCCTATGTTCCATGGATTTCCATCGCCGAAACACTCTTATTATTTGATTGACCATTTGACTCCGTTCCCAATGGACTACCTCCTGGTCCAACCCACCAACCCTAAAAAAAACCAAAACTTTCCATTACCCATAGATCTTCCCACCGTTAATCTTATTGAATATCCTATTGTGACATATTTTTGAGAGATCCCTATTGGGTTGGAAGGGGCAGTTTCCAATCAAAAGTGGTTCGAGGCCATCTCATAATTTACTTGCATGCAACCCAAGTCAAGTCCGAGTGACAAAATTTATTTCATTTAAAATGTGCGAAGGCTTGGCTCTATTACAGCCTAGAACGAACTCTTGCAACAACATTTTATGGCGTCGTTGCTGGGGACAGAGGACGAAGTGATCTTCCCTGGGATAAAACAAAAAGTTGAGATCTATCTCTTGATTGTGAACAAGGGATAGGAATTCAATTGGTTGTGGTCATTCACCTGGCGAGTCCTTGGTTCAGAGACTCTACATGATTCACTGGTGACTCCACTGGTCTCAAAATGTCGAATTCGTTCGTTGCTTGGATTGCTGCAAGGTTTGCTCCTCTGGACTTGTTTATGGTTTTCCCAACACTGTTCTAGACATTAAAGTTTGGGAAGATGTCCTTCCTAAATTTGGAGAATATGCAGACGACAATCCCTCTCAACACTTGTTTGAATTCCACAAGCTCATGGATGAATTAAATATACATCATGAAGATGTCCTCATGAAACTGTTTATGTTTTCAGTGGAAAGAGATGCTAGACTCTGGTATAAATATTTACCCAATTCCAGTATTCCTTCATTAAAATGTTTTCACATACGTTTTCATCAACATTGTAAAATAATCTACTCAGATGAAATACTTTTTGAAGATTGTTGTAATATAGAATTTATAAGACAAAAAGTTCAAAAAAATCCTCTTGAAGAGGAGGAAGAAATATCAGAAATTTCTCAAGTTGATGAAGATGACCAGTATGAGGAAGAGTTGGCTCATAAAGAATCTAGATATGATAGCTCTTGTGGACATATTCAAGAAGAAGACATTCAACATCACGACCAACCTATAGAAGAGAAAGCAAACAATAGTTACTTGATCCATAAATTACACATACCACCTCCTCTTTTAACAAAAGAACAAATAGATCTGCTCCTGAACAATTATGTTACAACCCTTGCTTACACAGATTTGCAACATTCACACAGTCCTGAACATGTGAGTGAAACTTCTTCTATTACTAAAAATGAAAATCTAAGTTTAAATCATGACAACCATGGGACTTTAGAGAAATTTAGTAAACCAATTTATGATGATGATTTCCTGCCAGAGGATCATCTTGTAGACACTTTTTTGTTTCATGAAGAAGATAGGGCTGTCATGTTTAATAACCTTGAAATTTTTTTGTTGTTCGAAGATGCTTTAGACTATGATTTGGAGGAGTGTGGATCTGATATAGATAGCTTCACAGTTGATATTCCTAGCATTTGTTTGACTGATGACTCTCCTGAGTTATCTGTTGAACCCGTTTATGATGAATATCTAGAAGAACAAGAAGAGATGATTTCTTTTTCATCACACATGAAAATTTACAATAGTCCTCCTTTGTTTGATGAATGTGATGAAAGTGTTTCTGAAGATGATGAGAAACAAGAAAGTTTGGTTCAACAGGAAAGAAATCAACAACATCATGAAAGAGATTAGCCTATGTATGATAACTACCAAGAAGATATTTGGACAACAGATGAAGGAAATAAGAAAGGGTTACTAAAACAATTGATCTCTCCTCCCTGTTTAGCAACTATTGAGAAACATACCAGTAAGTTTTAGTGCGACATTTTTGCACCAGTGGAAGAAAAAATCAGTAGTGGACAAAGTGCGCAAAAACATTCCAGACAACTTGCCCAACGAGAGGAAGTATGGATTAATTGTGAAAGTGGTATATGTCTTCCCTTCTACGATCCAATAGAAGTTTATATGGAGTCAAAATGGGGGACTGGATTTGTTATTTCCAACTTCTTGAAGTCTGAATTTAAAAACTATAAGTACCTGCTCCTAGGGCATGTTTTGAAATTTGCAATTGCTCCTGTCAGTTTTCTGCTCAAATATGGAAGCATAATTAAGTTTTTTAGTCGGATACTTGCTTGTTTGATTTGGAAGTTTTCCTGTACTTGAAAAAAAAACAGTGATATAAATTAGAGTAGGTGATGTATATAAATAAGTTTGAATTTGAGCATTAGAGTACAACAATAGTTCTCAGTATGTTTCCAGCTTAGTTTGGAATCCATTATGGTTTTGTTTTAAGGCATTACAACTCCAAATCCCAATGAATTCATAAGCGGTTTTGGGTCGCCCAATGAATTCAATGCAAGTAAAGTGACAGGGGTCATAATTTGATAAAGATTATTTTGGGTCGCCCAATCGATGCAGGCACGTGGTCTACTATTCTTGGTGCTTTTCAGGAAAGCACCATCCCTAGATGGAGCCTATGTTGGAACAAATATTGAAATTTTGGCTTTCGGTAGCTTAGGAGGAAAAATTTTATAGTGTTTAGCTATTGAAAGTGTAGACTTTCAGTAGCTTAAATATATGGTTTCATATGCCATTAGCTATCGAAAGTGTATCGGCCAAGACCAAGCGTTCAAGTGCCACGCATCAAGCCACATGGAGGAAGAGATCATGAGTAGGTGCAAAAAGAATGCAATAAACGACATAAAATCGCTATAATAAGGTTTTACCAAAATTCCACGTCACCATTTCGAGTTTTCGGTAGTCGAGGGTTTTTACGACATAAAGTTGTTAGCCATCGAAATCGCAGGTTTTTCCAAAAAAAACTACCTATGGAAAAATCACATTTATCAACCTTGGAGAGGTCATTTTACATGTTTGAATAGTCGATTGACATATAAAGATCCTAATATTTCCATTTGTATCTTCGGATCTGAATTTAGAGCTCGGAAAGGTAGCCAAAAGTGCCCTGCAAGATGGTGTTGCATTTTTGTGCAAACATGGCCTAGAAATGTAGGAACGCACCCAGATTTCAGTTAAATAACTGCCAGTTCGTTTCTTAGTCGGTTTTGAAGTCATTTCTTATTTGTTATATGTTGAAGGATTATATATTGTATATCTCTTGGAGAGAGAAAAGGGGGTAAAAGACACACAGGAGTAGTACTCCTGGGCTATAGCATTTGTTTTACTGTTTAAATAAAAGAGTGCAGAGCCATTTTTAATCTACAATAGAGATTCTTGTGATTTTATTTGCAGAGAATGTATTATTGCTTCGTTCTTGTATCATTTCACTTGGTTTTATTTCCATTTTCTTCCCGATTTGTGACTGTGTTTGTAATGGAATTCATCTGTTTGTTAGATGCCCTATTGCAGGACATGTTATAGGTTGTTTCTTGTAGAGATATGAAGGTTCAGAATTGATACTTGGAGAGATTCTCTATCCCAACCATATCTTTCCACTGATTTATGCTGGGAATTCACTCATTGTTAAGTGATCCTTGCATTTTGATATTTTTTCTCTCTATTTTGCTGCGATACTTTTATAAATCCTTCTCTTTGTAATCAACTTTTACCTCACCTCTATTCCATGGACTTCCATCGCCGAAACAATCTTATTATTTTCTTGATAATTTGACTCCATTCCAAATGGACTACCTCCTGGTCCAACCCACCAACCCTAAAAAAACTCAAAACTTTTTGTTACCCACAGATTTTCCCACTGTTAAGCTTATTGAATATCCTATTGTGAAATATTTTCGAGAGATCCCTCTCGGGTTGGAAGGGGCAGTTTCCAATCAAAAGTAGTTCGAGGCTATCTCGTAATTTACTTGCATGCAACCCAAGTCAAGTCCGAGTGACACAATTTATTTCATTTAAAATGTGCTAAGGCTTGGCTCTATTACATCCTAGAACAATCTCTTGCAACAACATGCTCCAACATATACATGGCACGTATCTATTGTTATATGTTGGTACATGCCGATTACTGGTACAGGTTGACTACATGTTATTGGTACATGTTGGTTATAGGTTGTTGGCATAGATTGGTATAGATTTACAGTGGTATATCTCACGATGACATTGTGGCAGTGGTTTCTTCAATTATTTGACACTTATATCTCAAGGCGGTTGGACAGGGAAAGGATAGGTGGTTGTAGCCATGTTCTGGTTATATCCAGAGAACATAGGGGGTTGTAGCATCCTTTTAGTTGTAGCCAAAGAATTAGGGAGTTGGAGCTTCCCTCATGTTGTATCTTGAAAATATAGGGGGTTGAAGCTTCGTTCCAGTTGCAACTAGAAAACAAAGGAAGTTGATGCTTCCAATGAATGTAATTCTTAAAGACATATAAGAAAAATCATCTTTTGGTTTTCTCCCGTATTGGGTTTCCATGTGTTGCATCACTCCCTGCCTCGACAGGTTCTTCATGACCTCCCGGTCTTAGGATTGTTCTATCCCTCAGATCTGCAAAACCGAAATGGTTCTTTTGGCCTTCCTTGAAACCTCATGAACCATAGGTCCTTATACAAAAACTATGTCTGCACCTCACAATTACACCAATGCGCGAGCTTTCATCTCCATGTGGTCACCAAACACGACCATGACCTCCTAAAAAGGGAATTTTGGATTTTGGGTCTCCTCGAGTCTTGATGTCGAGAGCCTCTGCCTCCTCGATCCTCCGATCTCCGAATTACAAAAACGTCGAAATGGTGCTCAATGGTGATTATCCCCTGGCCATATCTCAGTCGATGTGACTGCTTTTCCTGTAACTACAGTCTACCTCAAGGTTTTCAAATACCAAGAGCCCCAAATCTTAATCCTTGGGACAGATGAAGTGGTGATCCCCAAAATGCAAAAATCCCTGGCCCGACCTTCTCCTCTCAAAAGGATGTGTTTCCCTGGCTCGTCGCATTTCGTGACTTCGGAACTCCCGATGTCAAGTATCCCGCTTCCTATCTGTGGAATCCCCCAAATGGAAAATCCCGATATCCCGATACCAGGTGTGACTATAGCTCCACTCCTCGCTATGTTGCATTTGACAATTTCGGGGTTTTCGTCTCCAAGAGTCCAGATTCCTTGTCTCCAGGAATTTTGAAATCCCGAATCCCGGTATGGAGAAATGTCATCTTCCTTCCACATTCCTTCAATGCTTCGTAGTTTCATGATTCAGGACTTCACAATCCCCATTGCAACCCCTTGCTCCTTCGAGCTTCCAGTATCCGAAGTACCAAAGTACCGAAATCCTGAAATTTTGGTCCTTCTTCTCCTAAGCAAGATCAACGACTAAAATCCTCCTTTGATCCAACGACTCAGATCCTTTCAGGATTATATGGATAGAGAGTTCTAAACTCTTACCCCTGCATCTTCCGGTAGTCGAAATACCGAAATGGCCTCACAGGGATTTCCCCAAAACCTTGCCCGTGTGCACTTTTCGGGACTTTAGGATTCGCAATTTCCTGAATCCTCCATGACTGAAATCTTGGTCCTTGATTCCCCGATACCTGAAACCTTGATGTGCCCAAATGCCGAAGTTTCTTCTCCAAAGGCAAGCTGCGTTTCGTGACTTCGAGGTATTCACTATGGAGTGCCCCGGTCTCTAGTCATCAGGATTCCCGAAATACCGAACCCTGAATCTCTGAAATGCCAAAATATGACGACTCCTCTCCTTTGTATATGAGGATTAAACCTCGTGCATCTCCTCCTAGATATGATGGCTATCGGCTATCCATGCAAGATCTGATGGTCCAGATCTTCTTCTCCTATACGCTCTCCTCCTGCTGCTACCTGGACGTGAAAATTCAATGGTCCAGATCTTGTCCTCGGCTTGATCTGACGACAACTGTGCTCCCTCTTGTGATATTTTATTTCTTCTTGATCCTTGGAAGAATTCAACTTATCAAAGGCCTTGTCCTTTTTTCCTTCTATGAATCCTATACTCACAGCTTCTGTCTGTGTTCTAGAAAACACTTTCCCTCCTGAGCTTCCTCGAACTCAAAACCTCCAAAGGGTCTTCTTTCAGCCTCTGCGACCTCTCGGCTTATGGCCTGTGCGTGAAAGAACTGCTTCTCCTGAGCTTTGTCAAACCCTTACTCTTCCAAGGGTTTCTCCTCGTCCTCTGCTACTACTTATAGGGATCTGTGCCTAAAATCACTCTTCCTCCTGATAGTCTCTTCTCTAAAACCTTGAAAGTTTTCCTCGACCTCTGTGATTCCTACATAGTCTCTACACACACGAAGGTGCTATATACTTTGAGATTCTCTATTGCTTAGACCTCTAAGGGACTTAACCCTTTTCTCTCCCTCAGATGGAGAATCTGATGCCCTCTTGGCAGTCTCTTGCTCAAGAAAATCCTTTCTGATTCTACAGGGTATTCAACAATCCTGTGAAGGTCCTTCTCCTGGACACTTCTCCTGTTGCAGAACTAAAAATAATTCTTCTTATGCTCTATCTACACATCCACTCAATGCCCTCCTAGCAGAGTTTCCCCAGAATCCTCAGTGATTCTGATTCCTCCTTGAACTCACAATGGAGTTCTCCTCCTGCACTTTGTTCTTGTGCTCAATGCCCTCCTGGAAGAGCTCTATAGAACCCTTAGTGGATCTATCTCATTTCTAAACTCAAACCAAAGTTCTTCTCGTCAATGCAACCCATGCATATACTCAATGTCCACCTGACAGAGCTCTTGCAGAATCCCGCAGTTATTTTGTCTTCTATTGTGCTCCCTTCCACACAATCCTACCTCCAAGGTGTTCATCAACCTTGAGGTCCTTCCTTGAGTCAATGACTTCAGCTGGTGTTCCCTCCTAGCACGTCCTTGTCCAAATTCCTCAGAATTTAGAAGTGCACCTATGTACTAGCTTTCAGAACCCATAGTGTTCTGTCACACCCTCCTGGCATGAATCCTCAAAGAACCCAACCTAAAATAAAAGAACCCACAGATAGCAAAACCTATATTTCCCTGCAAATGCATACCTAACCATACATCTACATCATATAAATACACACACATGAAGACATTCCTCATACACAGAATAACATGCAGGAAAAACTGCTCTTTGTATTAATATGAATGCCTGTTTACAATGTGAGCTCGGACTGCAACAGAGTCTCGACTCTCCTCTCCTCTCCTCTCTCTCTATTCAACTACTAACATAAGATTTAAGATATTTTACAAGAGGGGGCTCTTTGAGCTCTTTCCTCCAAGCTACCAACCCTATTCAATTACATTAACTTTACATTGAATGGGTTGTCTAGTCCAGATCGGAGCTAGATCCAGCCTTACAACCATTAAAGGCCTTCTTTAACTACTTCCTTCTCAAAGGCACGTCTTTGGCTCTACCATCCTTACAAACATTTAATACAAATTCAAATTCAAAATTTGAAATGAGAGGGTTGTGCCTCTCCTATTTCATTGAATGCACGTTGTGCTCACTAGTTGGCTGGCTAGCACATGGCTGGCTTGGAGCGATGTTCCTGCATCATACTCCTCTACTGTGAAAAATTCATGAGCTCCTGCTCATGAGATCTCCACCCTAGCTGTTGAAATCCACCTAGATCCCAAACAACTCTTTGGAGTTGTCTATCTGCTCCACCTCTCTGCTGCTACTACTTCTTTTGTTGCTCCGTTAATGTTACTGTCTCCCTTCTACTTAGCTTCTCTTCACTGGAAGCTTCTACTGATCTGATCATCAGTTGTTTGATCTACTCAATCACCTCGTCTAGTTGCTCCAATGGCTGGCTCTATCCATGCAGTCTCCTCGATGGAAATTCTATCTTCTCATTAGTGGGTATATCATCATGATCTCCCATGCCATCTTCTCCATTTGCTGTGGCCTTAGCTTGCCACTCTGCTATAGATTCCAACTCTACAACCTTCTCACAAAACTATTGTTTAGATTCTTCTTCTGGCAGCTCCACTTCTTCCATTTCCCCTACTGGTTGAATTCCAGCTTCTTCCAGTTGCTCTTCAGCCTAGAATTTTCCCTCATCTTCCGCTGCATACCTCGGTACTGCAGTCTTCATCACTTGTTCAGTTCCCTGGCTAAAAGTTTTGAGCGATTCTTCAGAATGCTCATCTTCTGCTATCATCGGCCTGACTGTCTATTCATGGCAGTCATCTGCTGACTCTGGATTGTTCAGCCAATCCTCCATCATTTCCAATTCCGTCTCCCATGGAGTGATCAACTTATCTCTATTCTCTTCTCTCGCTGTCAGCTTCAGTGCTGCAGTTGTCTCCTTTTTAGCTTCCTATCTAAAAATGTTGAGCCATTCCCCAGAATGCTCATTTACCTCTGCTTGGATAGCCTCTGATGTCTACTCCATTTCTCTGACAGTCACAACTAGATGTCTTTCCCCTACTACCGCATCTGCAACACATAATCTTGCCTCAACTGGGCTCAATGGTAGGAATATATGAATTCCCCCAATGATCAGAATGTCCTTCTAATATTTTTCCTCTGTCAGCTCCTCTTCTTGATGTGAACTCAGCTCTGAGATCATCTAATCTCCCTTTCCCTCCTGGTAGTATGGGAGTTCTCTGCTGCCCTCTTGGCAGTCTATGAGATCCTTGGATCCCATCTCATTGCCCTCTTGGTAATGTGAAATTCCCTCGTTGTCCTCCTGACAGTCTATGAGATCCCGCGACAATCTCATCTCATTGCCTTCTTGGAAATTGGGAATTTCTGTTCTGCCCTCTTGGCAATCCATGCACACATGGTAGTCTCTGAGATCTTCGGATGATCTCAGTTCATCCTCAATATCACTGAGGTTTCTCCCAGCCTCTGGTTCACATACCTGCACCATTTCCTCTTCATCATTCCTGGGGCTTTCAACATGCCTCAGCCACATTCTCAGTAGCCTCCGTTGTCTTCTGGTCAACAATTCCTTGACTGGCCATTTTACCTTCATCTTCATGGGCCATTCATACACCCATCTTGACTTTGCATCCCGCTGCATCTGCAATGATAGAATTTCTATTCTCGCTCTGATATCATTGAGCTCTTTATCCACCACATCCTTGCTCTGCTACTGATGGATCTTCTTTCCATCACATGCATGGTCTTCAGTAGCCATCTACCTACTCTTGTCTGCCCTTCTGGAAAACTTGCTATTGTAACTCTGCAACTGAGAGCTTCTAGCCTCTCCTTACAGTCGACCTGATTGCCTTTTGACTACTGCGGACTTGCAACAATCTCCACAGAGTTCCAATACTCTGTCTCCTTCTGCCTAAAATATCCAAACAGAGTCAAGCTCTGATACCAAAAATGTTGCAGCACCCCCTGCCTCAGCAGGTTCTACATGACCTCCCAGTCTTAGGATCATTCTATCCTTCGGATCCGTAGAAACGAAATGGTTCTTTCGGCCTTCCTTAAGACCTCACAAACCCGATCCACAGGTCCTTATACGAAAAATTTGCCTGCACCTCACAATTACACCAATGCGCGAGCTTTCATCTCCACACAGCCACCAAACATGACCATGACCTCCCGAAAAGGGAATTTAATATTTCAGGTCTCCCTGAGTCCTGATGCTGAGAGCCTCTACCTCCTCGATCCTCTGATCTCCAAATTACCAAAAAACCAAAATGGTGCTCAACAGTGATTAACCTCTAGCCATATCTCAGTCCATGTGACCACTTTCCCCATAACCACAGTCTACCTCAGGGTTTTCAAATACCAAGAGGCCCGACTCTTAGTTCTCGGGACAGTTGAAGTGTCGATCCCTGAAATGTCGAAATACCTGGCCCAATTTTCTCCTGTCAAAAGGATGTGTTTCCTCAGCTCGTCGCATTTCGTGACTTCGGAACTCCCAATGTCAAGTATTCCTCTTTCTGTCTGTGAAATCTATGAAATTCCAAATCCTGATATCCCGATACTAGGTGTGACTACAGCCCCACTCCTCGCTATGTCGCATTTCGCAACTTCGGGGTTTTCGTCTCCAAGAGTCTGGATTCTTTGTCTCCAGGAATTCTGAAATCCTGAATCCCGGTATGCCAAAATTTTGACTTCCTTCTGCGTCGCTTCAACACTTTGGAGTTTCATGCTTTGGGACTTCACGATCCCTGTTGCAACCCCTTTCTCCTTCGAGCTTCCGGTATCCAAAGTACCAAAGTACCAAAATCCTAAAACTCCAGTCCTTCTTCTCCTGAGCGAGATCAACAACTCAAAGCCTCCCTTGATCCAACGTCTCAGATCCTTTCAATATTCTATGGGTCAAGGGTTCCGAACTCTTATCCATGCATCTTTCGGTAGCTGAAATACCAAAATGGCCTTTCTGGGATTTCCCCAAAACCTTGCCCGTATGCACTTTTTGGGACTTCAGGATTCACAATTTCGCGAATCCTCCGCAACTGAACTCTTGGTCCTTGATTCCTCGGTACCCGAAACCCCGATGTGCCCAAATGTCGAATTTTATTCTCCAAAGGCAAGTCACGTTTCGCGACATCGGGGTTTTCACTATGGAGTGCCCCGGTCTTTGGTCATCAGGATTCCCGAAATACCGAACCCCGAATCTTTGAAATGCCGAAATATGATGGCTCCTCTCCTTTGTATATGTAGATTAAACCTCATGCAAATCCTCATGGATCTGATGGCTATCATCTATTCATGTAAGATATGATGGCCCATGTATTCTTCTCCTATATTCTCTCCTCCTGCTGCTACCTGGACGTGAAAATTCAACGGTCCAGATCTTTTCCTTGACCAGATCCGACGACAGTTGTGCTCCCTCTTGTGATATTTTGTTTCTTTTCGATCCTTGGAAGAATTCAACTTATCAAAGGCCTCGGCCTTTGTTCCTGCTATGAAGCCTATACTCATAGCTTCTGTCTACGTTCTAGAAAACACTTTGCCTCCTGAGCTTCCTCAAACTCAAACCCTCCAAAGTGTCTTCTTTTGACCTCTGCGACCTCTCGGATTATGGCCTGTGTGTGAAATCACTGCTCCTCCTGAGATTTGTCGAACCCTAACTCTCCAAAGGGTTTCTCCTCGGCCTCTGCTACTACTTATAGGGCTCTGTGCCTGAAAGCACTCTTCCTCCTGATAGTCTCTTCTCTGAAACCCTGAAAGGTTTCCTCAACCTATGTGATTCCTACAGGGTCTCTACACACACGAAGGTGCTATCTTCCCTGAGCTTCTCTGTTGCTCAGACCTCTAAGGGAATTAACCCTTTTCTCTCCCTTAGATGGAGAATCTAATTCCCTCTTAGCAGTCTCTTGCTCAAGCAACTCCTTGCTGAGTCTGCAGGGTATTCAACAACCCTGTGGAGGTCCTTCTCCTGGACACTTCTCCTATTCCAGAACTCAAAAGAGTTCTTCCTGTGCTCTATCTGCACATCCACTCAATGCTCTCCTGGCAGAGTTTCCCCAGAATCCTCAGTGATTCTGATTCCTCCTTGAACTCACAATGGAGTTCTCCTTCTGCACTCTGTGCTTGTGCTCAATGCCCTCCTAGAATATCTCTATATAACCCTCAATGGATCTATCTCCTTTATGAACTCGAACTAGAGTTCTTCTCCTCAATGCAACTCGTGCATATACTCAATTCCTACCTGGTAGAGCTCTTACAGAATCCCGTAGTGATTTTGTCTTCTACTGTGCTCCCTTCCACACAGTCCTACCTCCAAGGTGTTCAACAACCTTGAGGTCCTTCCTTGAGTCAATGACTTCAGCTGGTGTGCCCTCCTAGCACGTCCTTGTCCAAATTCCTCAGAATTTAGAAGTGCACCTATGCAGTGGCTTTTAGAACCCACATCATTCTATCACGCCCTCCTAGCATGAAGCCTCAAAGAAACCAACCTGAAATCAAAGAACCAACAGATAGAAGAACCTATCTATCCCTACAAATGCATACCTAACCATACATCTACAACATATAAATACACACACATGAAGACATTCGTCATACATAGAATAACATGCAGGAAAAAATGCTCTTTGTATTAATATGAATGCTTGTTTACAATGTGATCTCGGACTGCAACAGAGTCTCGGCTCTCCTCTCCTCTCCTCTCTCTCTATTCAACTATTAACATAATATTTAAGATATTTTACAAGAGGGAGATCTTTGAGCTCTTTCCTCCAAGCTACCTACCCTATTCAATTACATTAACTTTACATTGAATGGGTTGTCTAGTCCAGATCAGAGCTAGATCTAGCCTTACAACCATTAAAGGCCTTCTTTAACTACCGCCTGTTCAAAGGCACGATTTTGGCTCTACCATCCTTACAAACATTTAATACAAATTCAAATTCAAATTTTGAAACGAGAGGGTTGCACCTCTCCTTCTTCATTGAATGTGCGTTGTGCTGGTTGGTTGGTTGGCTGGCGTATGGCTGGATTGGAGTGATGCTCCTGCATCACCACGTAAAAATACTAGTGTACTATGTATGTGTCATATTTCTCATTTTTCATGGTTTAGTTATTTTTCACTTGTTAAATGATATTGGTAATATGGTCATAAAGTTAATAACACTTATATACTGTGGTTAAAAATGATTAAAAATATATATACTAATTCACCCTCCCTCTCAGTAATCCAACAATTAGAATCAAAGAAGGCCCTTCAAGAAACAATTTAACCACTGGAAGGAGATTATGGATTACTCTAATATTGGGTTACCATATTTTGATGGGGAAGATTATGCCTTGTGGAGAAGAAGAATGAAGACACACATACATGCACTAGGATTCGATGTTTGGCGACCAATGGTATATAGATACAAAGCATTAACTGTTCCTCCAATAGATAAAGATGGAAAGAAACTTGAAGAGAATAATTCAAGAGCTACAAGTGCACTCCTAAATGGCTTGTCTAAATTGATCTACACCAAATTTATGCATTGTGATTCTGCAAAGGACATCTGGTTCAAGTTGAATATTGTATATGAAGGAGATGAGAAAGTCAAAGAAGCTAAACTTCAAATTTTTAGAGAAAAATTCGAACAACTGAACATGAATGAAGAAGAGAACATAGTTTCCTACTTACTACAAGTTGATGTAGTGGTAAACAATATCAAAGGATTGGGATATGAGGTAAATGAACATGTCATTGTAAAAAAGGAATTGAGATCTCTACCAATGAGATTTTATTCAAAGATTTGAACAGTAGAAGAGAGAGAGAGAGAGGATCTAACTACACTAACCATGGATGAGCTACATGGGACACTCACAACTTATGAGATGAGAACAAAGAAATATAATCTGATTACAAAAGATACAACATTCAAAGCATCCAAGAAGTCAAAGCAAAAGGGAAATAAAAAGACAATGTTATCTAACAACTGCAATGACATCTCAAAAGACGATGAACAAGTATCCAACTTCGTTAGAAGATTGAAAAAGGGAAATGACAAACATAGAGGTAAGATTCCATTGATTTGTTTTAACTTTGATGGAATTGGTCATTTTTCTAACAAATGTCCCCATAAGAAAAAGAAAAGGAATGAAGAAGATGATTCAAATAACAAAGAAACATACAAAGGAAAAATCACCAACAAGAAAATTTTCAAGAAAATCATTTTCACCATAGAAGACAACACCTCATTAGATGAATATGAAGCCAACGAAAGTGATACATAAAGGGTTCTATTGATGGAAACATAATATTCCGATGAAGAAGGCTCCAAATAATAATATGAAGAGGAAGAAGTTAACTACAAAGAATAATTTCTAAGTTCCATATAGGATATAAAATGAGAGAAGAAGAAAAATAAGTCACTTCAGGAAGAACCAAAGGAAAGAGGAGTTCAAAATTCAAATTATGAAGAACTAGATAAGATGATTGCAAAATTAAAAATCCAAGTAGAGGAAGAAAAAAGGATTAAAGAAACATTGAGAGAACAGGTAGAATAAAGAGACAATATCATTAGAAATTTGGAAGTAGAGATTGTCACATTGAGAAAATATCTTCAAAAGAAAAACATGCAGAAAAAATCCAAAGTTTTTAACAAGATCATTAGCAGTCAAAGACCAAATCATGACAAGTTTGGAATATGATACAACTAGATAGAAAAGGGATCAAGATCCCAACAAAAAATCAAGAAATATAACCAAGAAGCTATCCAGAGACAATGATAGGAGACAATAAATTTTACAAGGAAGATGACATAGATGCTACTCCACCCAGAAGATTTCGATTTCAAAATCAGTGATAGTCTTAAACAAGAATACCTCATCAGTGATAGTCTTAAACAAGAATACCTCAAGAAGAAGAATATTTTAGAAGAGTAACTCATTTTAGAAGACCTACAACTCCTAGGTATCAAACTATATTTATTGGTTTATGTTATTCATGTAATAATTTTGGACATAACGCCGTGAATTGCAGAGAAAATAACAGGAACAGAGACAATCGTGAAAGTTATGTACGAAATGATTATTCAAGAAGGACTAGTGAAACAAAGAACATAAGCTACAATGGTTTTGAATCCTTAAGTATTGAGATGGAATGCTATATGTGCAACAACTTTGGACACATGGACAAATATTGTAGAATGACAATTCCTCCAAGAGAATCAAAACATAATAACAACAGTCACGGACATGAACCTCAAATAATATGGATAAGAAATCATAATCAGTTCAACAATGACGAATGCACACTTTCTCTACAAGATAAATACAAGAAACGTGGTTGGTATGTTGACAGTGGTTGCTCAAAGAGCATGACAGGTCATTATGACATGTTTCTAAACTTGAGAAAGGAAAGAGATGGATCACTCTCCTTTGGAAACGACGACTCAGTCAAAATAATTGGAAGAGCCACAATTAAATTTGGAAATAAGGATACCAAGGTAGAGAATGTTCTACTAGTGGAAGATATGAAACAAAATATTCTGAGTGTAACTCAAATGTGTGACCAACGTCACAAACTTGTGTTCGATTTACATAAGTGTGATATAAGAAAGGAAGGTTCAGGAAGAGTGGTTGTGACAGTTTTAATAACTTCAAGAAACATATATGTATTAAGTGAAATTGGAAATAAAAAGTGTTGTTTAGGAAAAGAAGATGAATTTTGGCTATGGCACAGAAGAATAGGTCACGTAATCTTTGATAATATTGTCAAAGTAAGAAAAAAGGAAGAAGTCATAGAAATTCCCCATAACACGAATCCAACCAACACTTTATGCAAACATTGTCAACAAGGAAAACAAACCAAGACCAAATTCAAGTCAAAGGAATAATCCACAACCAAGACGTTGGAAATTGTGCATATTGATATAGTTTGACCAACTAGAACTAAGGGGTTAAAAGGTGAGAATTATTTTATGCTATTGGTTGATGATTATACAAGAATGATTGCACTTTGTTTTCTCGGGAAAAAATTAGAATCATTTGAGAACTTCAAGATATACAAGGAGATGGTTGAAAATGAGATAGATTCAAAAATAAAATGTTTGAGATCGGATAATGGAGGAGAGTTTAATATAAAGGAATTTATGGAATTCCGCAGCAAGCATGGGATGAAAAGTAAATTATTAGTTGTTAGGACACCACAATAGAATGGAGTCGTTGAAAGGAAGAAAACGAAAGCACGAGAAATGGATCAAACAATGTTAATGGATTCCAAGTTGACAGACGCCTTTTGGGAACATGTAGTGCATACAATAGTTCACATTCAAAATAGAGTAATGCTCAATAATAAAAATCCCTACGAGCTATGGAAAGGAAGACCAACCAATGTGAAGCACTTCAAATTTTTTGGAAGAAAATGATACATCAAAAGAGAAGATGGCAGAATGAGAAAGTTTGGTTCTTGCGTGGAGAAAGAAGTACTTGTTTGGTACTTGAGCAAAAGGAAAGAATACAAATTATTAAATATAAGTCTCAAAAAAGTTTTAGAGAGAATCAATGTGACGTTTGATGAGACAAGTGGATGAAAAATAAAAGAAGAAGAAAAAGATTCAATGGAATAGATTCACAAAGAAGAAACAAAAGAAGAAGAAGTAGAATAAGAGGTAGATGATCAAGATAAGTTAGAAGGAAAAGAGAAATAACAAAAATATATTCAAGTACCTCCAAAGAAATCGAGAATAAAAATAAAAAATAATTATCCATCATATCATATAATTGAAAACAAAGATGTAGGATTTGAGACTAGAAGAAGAATTCACTCACCAGAACAACTGCACCTAGCACTCTTATCCTCGATTGAGCTAAGAATTTTTGAAGAAGCCAACAAGGATGAGTTATGGATAAAATACATGAATAGAGAGTTGGATTAGATAGAGAAGAATGACACCTAGGAACTGGTTCCAAGGTCAAGGTACAAGAATGCGATCGACACAAAGTGGGTCTTCAAAAAACAATTGAATGAAGATGGACATGTTACTAGGAAAAAGCTATATTGGTATGTAAAGGATATGATTGAGTTGAAGGTATAGACTTTGAAGAGATGTTTGACCCTGTTTCAAGAACTGAAGAAATTATATTAATCCTCACTTATGCACTCTCCAAGAATATTAAAGTGTATCATATGTACATGAAATCAAATTGCCTAAATGGAGATCTAGAAGAAGAAGTCTAGATTGAGAAACTAGAAGGATTCCAGTTGTCAGAGAATCAAAATTATATTTGCAGGTTGAATAAGGCCTTGTATGGTATTAAACATGCCCCCAGAGCTTGGTATTCCATACTGGATGGATACTTACAACAAAAAGGGTTCAGGAAAGGAAATGCAGACAACCTCTACATCAAGATAAATCAAGATAGTATTTTAGTAATTGAAGTTTATGTTGATGATATTGTCTTTGGAAGTGATGACGATAGGATGAGATAGACATTTGCAAAGGATATGCAGAATGAATTCGAAATGTCATTACTTGGAGAATTATCCTTCTTTTTGGGTCTTCAGATATGTCAAAGCAACCAAGGATTTTTTATTTCTGAAACCAAGTATATTAGAGAAACACTAAATAGGTTAGGAATGGAATATTACAAACCATTCAATAATACTATGCAGACCAATTGTAAGTTAAGAAAAGATGATAATTCAAATTCTACAGATCAGAGGCAGTATAGGTCAATGATTGGTAACCTACTTTATCTGACAACATCTAGACCATATGTAATGGAGGAAGTTGGATAGGTGGCACGATTTCAAGCAACACCAAAGGAATCACATGTTATAGCAGTAAAAAGGATATTCATATATCTCAAGGGTATAGAAGAATTTGGATTATGGTATACAAAAGGAAAGGATCTATCACTTATTTCCTACACAGATGCAAATTGGGCAGATTGAATTGATGACCGAAGAAGTACAACTGGAGCAGTGTTCTACTTAGGTTATCATTTGGTATCTTGGCTAAGCAAGAAATAGTCATCAATATCATTGTCTACAACCAAAGAAGAGCATATTGAAACAACAACATGTTGTACATAGGTTCTATGGATGAAACGCACATTGAAAGATATACAGGTTGAGTATGATGATCCCATTCTGATATATTGTGATAATACAAGTGCCATCGATATCTCAAAGAATCCAGTCATGCAATCCAAGAAAAATCACATTCAAATCGATTTTCATTTTCTACGAGAACAAGTTGCAGAGAAGAACATTCAATTTGAGTATGATGGGACCAAAGAATAGATTGCAGACATCTTTAAAAAATTGCTTCCAAGGGAATCTTTAAGTATCTTCGATAGAAACTTGGCATAGTTTCTTCTCCACAATGAATTTTGAATTATATTATTATATGTCTTAGATTTACACGAACAAGCACCATAAGAGGAAAATTCAGTTTGGGGAAGAATTTTTAGGGAGATTTCAATCAGGGGGAGCAGCCCTAGGGATAGTTCAATCAGGGGGAGAAGCCTCGATGGGAAGTTACCTATTCCATTGATGTCAAAGGGGGAGAAATTAATCATATGCATGGAGAGAGAGTTAGATTCTTAGAGAGAGGGAACATAAGCATGATCCCAAGGGGAGCGATGGTCACACAGCCAACATGAGCGATATGACTTCAGTGTTGCATCAGAGTGTTTCCATTAATGCCAAAGGGGGATATTGTTTATTAATTAGGTTAGTTGTCATTTATTTCAACCCTTGAAGAAAGTATAGTAGCCCCAATAGTATGGTTAAGGGATCCAATATTTTTTGAGGTATAAAGACATGAACATTAGTGAATATGCATGTAAGACTATTCTAAATGGATAGTACATGTCGTGTCATTTCCAGTGATATGTGGTATGTCACATAACTCCTCACAATTAGGGAGTTATGTATTTGTGAAGTTGCAGAACCGTCATGAGTTATCTAGAATCCCCTAGAAGGTAAAATAAGTCAATTTATTCTAGAAGTGCCTAGAAGATGTTTACTAGTCAAAGTGGTTGTAACTAGGAGTTAATCATAAGTTAAGTTGTTTCAAAAACAAAATAATTAAAACCAAGTTAGTTGAAACTATAAGTGGTGATTTTACTATTTTTGGACAAAGTGGTTGTAAGTGGACAAAGTGGTTAGAAGTGAGTTATCCCCAAAAAAAGGAAGTTGGGTAAAGTAGTTAGAAGATAAACCCTAGAGGAAGCTACTTAGAGAGTATAAATAAGAAAACAAGGGTATTCTATTAGCACCTATTAAGCACATTGAATATCTATTATTTTGTGAAAGGTTTTTTTGCAGGTACTCATTGATACATCTGAAGTTATGCAAGTCTGAGGAAACAAAGAAGGGTTGACGACAAAAGGTTCAAAGTTACAAAATTTCTGAAAAA